>CAUYQU010024532.1:0-30657 GCA_963574635.1 Cheracebus regulus | reverse complement strand
AAAATGGCTCAGGGATATCTTGGTGATGAAAAGTGCAGTAAATTGTAAATAAACAAAAAAAAGACCGTATAGCACAATGCCTAAAGACCAACCCTTATGTAAATTTGCAAACTGTGTCCTCTCTTATTTCCTTGAGCAGTGGTTTGTAGTTCTCCTTGAAGATATCCTTCACATTCCTTGTAGGTTGTATTCCTAGGTATTTTATTCGCTTTGTAGCAATTGTAAATGGGAGTTCACTCATGATTTGGCTGTTTGTCTGTTTTTGCTATATAGGAATGCTTGTGATTTTTGCACATTGATTTTGTATCCTGAGACTTTGCTGAAGTTGCTTATCATCTTAAGGAAATTTGGGGCTGAGCTGATGGGGTTTTCTAAATATACAATAATGTCATCTGCAAACAGAGACAATTTGACTTCCTCTTTTCCTAATTGAATCCCATTTCTTTCTTTCCTTGCCTGATTGCCCTGGCCAGAACTTCCAATACTATGTTGAATAAAAGTGATGAGAAGAGGGCGTACTTGTCTTGTGCTGGTTTTCAAAGGGAATGCTTCTAGTCTTTGCCTATTCAGTATGATATTGGCTATGGGTTTTTCAAAAATAGCTTTTATTATTTTGAGATGTTCCATGAATACCTAGTTTATTGAGAGGGTTTAGCATGAAGGGCTGTTGAATTTTGTCCAAGTCCATTTCTGCATCTAGTGAGATAATCATGTGAGTTTTGTCATTGGTTCTGTTTATGTGATGGATTACATTTATTGATTTACATACGTTGGACCAGCCTTGCATCCCAGGGATGAAAACGACTTGATGGTGATGGATAAGCTTTTTGATGTGCTGCTGGATTCGGTTTGCCAGTATATAATTGAGGATTTTCTCATTGATGTTCATGAGTGATAGTAACCTGAAATTTTATTTTTTGTTTTGTGTCTGCCAGGTTTTAGTATCAGGGTGATGCTGGCCTCATAAAAAAAAGGGAGGATTCCCTCTTTTTCCATTGTTTGGAATAGTTTCAGAAGGAACGGTATCAGCTCCTCTTTGTACCTCTGGTAGAATTCGGCTGTGAATCCGTATGGTCCTAGACTTTTTTTGCTTGGTAGGCTATTAATTACTGCCTCGATTTTAGAACTTGTTATTGGTCGGTTCAGGGATTTTACTTCTTCCTGGCTTAATCTTGCAAGGGTGTATGTGTCCAGGAATTTATCCATTTATTCTGGATTTTCTAGTTTATTTGCATAGAGGTATTTATAGTATTCTCTGATGGTAGTTTTATTTTTCCAGATTGGTGGTGATATCACCTTTATCATTTTTTTATTGCGTCTATTTGATTCTTCTCTCTTTTTTTCTTGATTAGTCTGGCTAGTGGTCTATTTTGTTGATCCTTTCAGAAAACCAGCTCCTGGATTCATTGATATTTTGAAGTATTTTCCATGTCTCTGTCTCCTGTAATTCTGCTATGCTCTTAATTATTTCTTGTCTTCTGCTAGCTTTTGAATTTGTTTGCTCTTGCTTCTCTAGTTCTTTTAATTTTGTTAGGAGGGCGATGTTAGATCTTTCATGCTTTCTCTTGTCAGCATTTAGTGCTATAAATTTCCCTCTAAACCCTGCTTTAAATGTGTCCCAGAGATTCTGGTATGTTATGTCTTTGTTCTCATTGGTTTTGAAGAACTTCTTTATTTCTGCCTTAATTTCGTTATCTACCCAGTAGTTATTCAGGAGCAGGTTGTTCAGTTGTCATGTAGTTATGTGGTTTTGACTGAGTTTCTTAATCGTGAGTTCTAATTTGATTACACTGTGGTCTGAGAGACTGTTGGTTATGATTTCCATTCTTTTGCATTTGCGGAGGAGTGTTTTACCTCCAATTATGTGGTCAATTTTAGAATAAGTGCGATGTGGTGCTGAGAAGGATGTATATTCTGTGGATTTGGGATGGAGAGTTCTGTAGATGTCTATTAGGTCCACTTGGTCTGGAGTTGAGTTCAAGTCCTGGATATCCTTGTTAATTTTCTGTCTCATTGATCTGTCTAATATTGAGAGTGGGGTGTTAAAGTCTCCCACTATTGTTGTGTGGGCATCTAAGTCTCTGTAGGTCTCTACAAACTTGCTTTATGAATCTGGGTGCTCCTGTATTGGGTGCATATATATTTTGGATAGTTAGCTCTTCTTGTTGCATTGATCCCTTTACCATTATGTATTGCCCTCCTTTGTCTCTTTTGATCTTTGTTGGTTTAAAGTCTGTTTTATCAGAGACTAAGATTGCAACCCCCGCTTTTTTTTTTTTTTTTGCTTTCCATTTGCTGGGTAAATATTCCTTCATTCCTTTATTTTGAGCTTATGTGTGTCTTTGCATGTGAGATGGGTCTCCTGAATATAGCCCACTGATGGATTTTGACTTTTTATCCAATTTGCCAGTCTGTGTCTTTTAACTGAGGCATTTAGCTCATTTACATTTAGGGTTAATACTGTTTTGTGTGAATTTGATCCTGTCATTATGATGCTAGCTGGTTATTTTGCCCATTAGTTGATGCAGTTTCTTTATAGCGTCGATGGTCTTTGCAATTTGGTATTATTTGGCAGTGACTGGTACCATTTGTTCCTTTCCATGTTTAGTGCTTCCTTCAGGAGCTCTTGTAAGGCAGGCCTGGCAGTGACAAAAATCTCTCAACATTTGCTTGTCTGGAAAGGATTTTATTTCTCCTTAGCTTATAAAGCTTAGTTTGGCTGGCTATGAAATTCTGTGTTGAAAATCTCTCTTTTTTAAGAATGTTGAATATTGGCTCCCACTCTCTTCTGGCTTGTAGGGTTTTTGCCAAGAGATCCACTGTTAGTCTGATGGGCTTCCCTTTGTGGGTAACCCAGCCTTTCTCTCTGGCTGCCCTTAGTATTTTTTCTTTCATTTCAACCTTATCAATCTGATAATTATGTTTCTTGGGGTTGATCTTTTTGAGGAATATCTTTGTGGTGTTCTCTTTATTTCCTGCATTTGAATGTTGGCCTGCCTTACTAGGTTGGGGAAGTTCTTTTGGATAATATCCTGAAGAGTGTTCCTCAACTTGGTTCATTTTCCCTGTCAGTTTCAGGTACACCAGTCAAATGTAGATTTGGTCTTTTCACGTGGTACCATATTTCTTAGAGGCTTTGTTTGTTTCTTTTCACTGTTTTTTCTCTAATCTTGTCTTTTTGCTTTATTTCATTGAGCTGATCTTCAGTCTCTGGTATCCTTTTCTTGCTTGATCAGTTCGGCTGTATATACCTGTGTATGCTTCACGAAGTTCTCGTGCTATGTCTTTCAGCTCCATCAGGTCACTTCTGTTCTTCTCTCAACTGGTTATTGTAGTTAGCAATTTGTCTAACCTTTTTTCAAGGTTCTTAGCTTCCTTGCATTGAATTAGAATATGCTCCTTTAGCTCGGAGGAGTTTGTTATTACCCACCTTCTGAAGACTACGTCTGTCAATTTGTCAAACTCATTCTCTGTCCAGTTTTGTTCCCTTACTGGCAAGGAGTTGTGATTCTTTGTAGGAGAAGAGGCGTTCTTATTTTTGGAATTTTCAGCCTTTTTTGCACTGGTTTCTCCCCGTCTTTGTGGATTTATCTACCTTTGGTCTTTGAAGTTGGTGAGCTTCGGATGGAGTCACTGAGCAGACATCCTTTCTGTTGATGTTAATACTATTTCTTTCTGTTTGTTAGGAGAAAGACTGTTTTCCAACAGTTAGGCTCCTGTGCTGCAGGTTTGCTGGAGTTTGTTGGAGGTTCACTCCAGACTCTGTTTGCCTGGGTATCACCAGCAGAGACTGCAGAACAGCAAAGATTGCTGCCTGTTTCTTCCTCTGGAAGCGTCATCTCAGAGGAGCGCCTGCCAGATGCCAGTCAGAGCTCTTGTATATGAGGTGTCTGTTGGCCTCCACTGGGAGGTATCTCCCAGCCAGGATCATGAAGGTCAGGGAGTCACTTGAGGAGGCAGCCTGTGCCTTATCAGACCTCGAACACTGTGCTGGGAAATCCACTGCTCTCTGCAGAGCTGCCAGGCAGGGACGTTTACGTCTGCTGAAGCTGCGCCCACAACCGACCCTTCCCCCAGGTGCTCTGTCCCAGGAAGATGGGGATTTTATCTATAAGTCCCTGACTGGGGCTGCTGCCTTTTTTCAGAGATGCCCTGCCCATAGAGGAGAGGCCATCTCGCCGCAGTGGCCTTGCTGAGCTGTGGTGGCCTCCACCCAGTTCAAACTTCCTGAAGGCTTTGTTTGTACTGTGAGCATTAAACTGCCTACTGAAGCTTCAGCAATGGCAGGTGCCCCTCCCCCCACCAAGCTTGGGCATCCCAGGTAGAGCTCAGGCTGCTGTGCAAGCAGTGAGAATTTCAAGCCAGTGGATCTTAGCTTGCTGGGCTCTGTGGGGGTGGAATCTGCTAAGCCAGACCACTTAGTTCCCTGACTTCAGCCCCCTTTCCAGGGGAGTGAATGGCTCTGTCTCGCTAGCATTCCAGGTGCCACTGGGGTATGGGAAAAAAGCCCCTGCAGCTAGCTTGGTATCTGCCCAAATGGCCGTCCAGTTTTGTGCTTGAAACCCAGGGCCCTGGTGGTGTGGGCACCGGAGGGAATCTACCGGTCTACAGGTTGTGAAGACTGTGGGAAAAGCGCAGTATCTGGGCCAGAGTCACGGTACAATCCCTAATTGCTTCCCTTGGCCTGGAGAGGGAGTTCCCCAACCCTTTGGGCTTCCTGGGTCAGGCGATGCCCCACCCTGCTTCAGCTCACCCTCTATGAGCTGCACCCACTGTCCAATCAGTCCTAATGAGATGAATCAGGTACCTCAGTTGGAAATGCAGAAATCACCCGCTTTCTGCATTGATCTCTCTGGGAGCTGTTTGTATTTGGCCATTGTGCCAGCCTCATCACCATTGTACTATGATTATGTAAGATGTTCACATTTGGAGAAGCTGGGTGAAGGGCATATGGGATATCTTTGTACTATTTTTGCAGCTTTGTTGTATGTCTGAAATTTTTTCAAAATTAAAAATTAAAAAAAACTTCTACCATAGAATATTATATTCTGCAAAAGCATCTTTCAAGAATGAGGTTGTAATGAAGACATTTTAAAACAAATCCTGAGGCAGCTTAATACTAACAGACCTTCACTGGGAAAAACTGCTGAGAATGTATGTACATCATGCAGAAGGAAAGTGATCACAGATAGAAAGTTGGCATTACAAGAAGAAATGGAAAAGAAAGAAAATGGACAATTAGCATTCCAGGCTGTGCAGAGGCTCCTGGGATCTGGCAGTCTCTGCTTTCTACGTTTTGTTCCTCCATGCTTGGACATGGTGCTTGCTGACTGCTCTTGCTGAATTTTGGACTGCCACCTTCCAAACACTTTTGTAAATAGTTTCCAGTCTCAAGTCCCTCTTTTTTCCAAAATGTACTTCAACATATGTAGTTGATAGCTTGATTGGGGTCCCAGGAAACAGACTCCTCTGATTGTGGAATCTGCTATTGACTTCTTTGAGCCCGAATGCAGTGAAGACCTAATTGCTGGTGAAAATCATTGCTGTTAATCTATGGAAAGCAGTGGCATCATGATCACATGTTATCCCGTGCTTGCTTGGGATGAAGTGCCTACTGAAGAAAGGTTTCAGGGAAAGAAGTTGCACTGCGCTTCCCTGGTACTATAGTAAGGATGACTTTAAATACTGTGGATTGGGATAACTGTTTCTGACTATGCTGGAGAGATCAAAGGAAAAAATTACAAATTTCGTGTTCTCAACACTTAGTGTTCTCTGCTCAAAAAACAATCAGGGAAGCAGCAAACTTGTAAGGTAGCCCTAAAAGATTATTGCTTGTAGTTGTGGGTAGAATTCCATGAAAGTTGAATCCACAGCCCCATCAAGTCTCTAACATAAAAGATATGGTATCAATAGGGGAAGAACAAGTTTAAAAGAGGAATACTTGTGTGTGATTGGACGAACTGACAACCTTGAATCCCCCAATATCCTCAGGCCTTCCTTGTAAAAGAAGGCAGTTCCTCCTCCCCTATCTGAAGACGCTTGCTTTCCCTTGATTGAAGGTTCTGAGGTAATATCACCAGAAGAAATTGACTTAACAAGGGAGACTCTTATTCTTCTCCAGGCTCACCTCCACCACCCTTCATTGCCTCCAGATAAACAACTGCAGACATATTTCTAATACCATATGAAGACTTGTATACATGGCTTGTATATCCTGGGGAATATGTGTAAGAATAAGTGTTAAGATATTAGAGCCAGGAAGATGTAATATAATTCTGGATCAGACTGAATTTATCAATGAAGATTTTGAATTTAATGTTGTAGCCTGAAAGCTAAGAGTGACTACAACAATTTGTTTGCTTGCTTGACTGAAACCTAGACTAACTTGTCTCATTAAATGAGATTGAGATGTCAGAACTTCCTGGTGTGATAAAGAGGAAGTGATCCAAAGACTTAAAAGATATTAAAATGTTAGAATGTTTTATCATGGCTATCACATCCCCACAACCACCCCAACTCCAAGGTAGTTCTCAGTCATATAACCCAGAGGACACTTCATTTACTAATGCATTAAAAAATGCTCTAGTGGCTGGGTGCGGTGGCTCACACCTGTAATCCCAGCACTTATGGGAAGCCAAGGTGGGCGGATCATGAGGTCAGGAGTTCAAGACCAGCCTGGCCAACATAGTGAAACCCTCTCTCTACTAAAATACAAAAATTAGCTGGGCATGGTGGCACATGTCTATAATCCCAGCTGCTCAGGAGGCTGAGGCAGGAGAATTACTTGAACCAGAACCTGGGAGGGAGAGGTTGCAGTGAGCTGAGATCACACCACTACACTCCAGCTTGGTCTACAGAGTGAGCTCCATCTCAAAAAAAAGAATGCTTTAGTGAGGGGAGCATTTCATGTTTGAAAATCTCTGCGGTGGCTGTGCTTTTCAGAACCCAGGGAGGATGATGAGAGATGCCAGCCTTGAAATGGGCTTTCTAGTTTCACTGAGAATGGTGAGATCTCAGAGGGACAAAACTTAACCTCCAAAGACAAGATGGGAACAATAATTATAATTAGTATGGGCAAAGTGGAAATAAGAGTGTTTTGACTTCAGTCAATTACTTTTTCTGTGTCAATTTGCAAGGACGAAAAGAAGCACTTTGCTTTTACATGGTAGGACCAGCAATACACCATCACAATTTTGCCTTCAGACTATGTCAGTGTTCCCAAAGTGTAGTCTCCCCAGACCTGATCATTTTGTCATGCCATAGAACATTATTTTGGTTCACTACATTGATGACATTATGCTAAATTGGCCTGGTGAACAGTAAATGGCAAGCTCCTTCACTAAGACCATACGTGCCAAAATACCACCACACAAGTGAAGTTTCTAAATTACAATACTGCAGATAATTTGAAGTTACTGCCTTCAAAGTGAAAGATGAGTTAGTGCACCTTTGGAAAATCCCAATAAGAAGGTGACATAGCATTTGGTGCACTTTGGATTTTTAAGTGCTAGAGACCATATTTGACTGTGCTGCTCTGATCCATTTACTGAGTGGTACTTAGCAATAGGAAGGTCCTTAGAATTTTGGAACCAGGGCACTTCCTCTTCTGCAGATAATTCTTTTGAGAAATAGCACCTGGTTTGCAACAGAGCTAACATGAGGTGGGTATTAACTGATTCATCAAGACACGAAGTTTGGTATATGAACAGTCCATCCATCACCAAATGGAAATGGTATATACAGAGATAAGGTTCAAATTGGTCATGAAGGCGTGAGAAGGTGGCTCAGGTTCTCTTGACACCAGTTCTTGGTGCGCTGCTGTGTCTCCATTAATTTACATTGTTGGCCTCAGAGAAAATTCTTTATGATAAGTTGACAGATAAAGAAAAATAATGGGCTCCTTTACAGACTGCTCTTTATGATATGTTGGCCTCAGCTACAAGTGGCACAATGTTGTATTAAACCATCAAGACTGTTCCTGGAAGACCATAAAAGTAAATCCTCCAAATGGGCAGAACTTCAAAATGTGGTTTTTTGCTTCATATGGATAAAAAATAACCTGAGGTACCGATCTATACTAACACGTAGGAGTGGCTAATATGTGCAGATGCTTGATAAGAAATATGAGATTGTTTGAGAACAGCCTGGCCAACATGGAAAAACTCCGTCTCTAGTAAAAATACAAAAATTAGCCGAGGATGGCATTGTGTACCTGTAGTACCAGCTACTCAGGAGGCTGAGGCAGGAGAATTGCTTCAACCCAGGAGACAGATTGCAGTCAGCTGAGATCAGGCCACTGTACTCCAGCCTGGGTGACAGAGCAAGACCCTGTCTCAAAAAAAAGAAATCTCCCAAAATAATATTGTAAGATTGGCAACAAAGTGTTATAGGGAAGAGGTATGTGGGTGTGCCTCTTGAAATGGACAAAATATGCAGATTTCTGTGTCCCATTTGTTCATCCTATAAAAGATATATAAAGGTGGATCTCAGTCATCAGGTGGACAAGATTATTTATTTTGGGAATGGCAGCCTCCCTGGCATGTACATATATAAAAAGTATATAGGTACCATATACTTATATACATACATACAAACTAGTATATAATATATATAAGCACCATAAACCTATATATAAGGTAACAATGGAGACCATTTATGGATTTAATGAGGTGGATTCCTCTTACCAAGGATGATCTACCTACTGTCACTGCAGAATATCCAGTTTGCCAACAGCAGAGACCAAGGCCAAAAGTCCACCATTCCCTAGTAAAACCAGGCTGCCATCTGGAAACAGGTTGAGGTAAATTATTTTGGATGGTTTTTATTCTGGAAGGATAAATTATTTGTTTTACTAGATTAGAATATATCTATTCCTCTGTGTGTGTGTGTGTGTGTGTGTGTGTGTGTGTGTATGATTAGTCTTCCATCCCCACATTGCTTCTGCCAGAACCACCAAGTCCATGGAATTAACTGGTCTCGTGTGTGTGTGTGTGTGTGTGTGTGTGTGTGTGTGTGTGTGTGTGTATGTATGTATACACACACACACACATATACATATATATGCAAATACACACCCCATCATCTAGAAATAACTGAGCTGACAGAATAGTGGTATGGTCTAATTAAGTTTCAAATTACAACACAAACCTGGAGACAAGCCCAGGATGTTTGATGCTCTCCCATAGCTGTTGTTTGGACTTTGAATCAGTGACCAGTATGTGATTCTCTCATAGAAGATAAGACAATGAAAAAACACACTTTAAAAAATATAAACACAAGCTATCGAGGTACAAAAGACGAGTATTTAGAATGTTTAATAAACTACACATCAATGAAAAAAAGGCAAATATATCAAATGGCAGAAAATTTAAACAGGCAAAAGAGGAAATTCAAATGATCAAAAAAAAAAAACTATGAGCATGTGTTCAAATACATTAGTAATCACAGAAATGCAAATCTAAACGACAATAAGATATTACTATACATTCATCAAACTGCAAGTTAAAAAAAATCTGACAGTGCACATGTTGAACAGAATGTAGAGTAACAAACTCCTATACAAGGGAGTAAAATTTATACAACCACTTTGACAAGCAGTTTGTCAATCTCTAGTAAAGTTAATCTTTTTCCAGTCTTTTAATTTTAAACTTTTGATACTTTTATCATTCATATATGTCTCTTGTAAACAGCATAGTGTGGATTTTTTAAAAAAATCTAGTCTTCATAAGCTTTGTTTTTTGATTGGAGCATTTAGTTTATTTGATAAAATTAATAATTTATTTGGATTTGATGCTACTTTTTACTATTTACTTTCTGTTTTGATCAGCTGATCTGTGTTGCTTTCTGTTCTTTGAGATTTTTTTCCATTTAAAAAAATCCCCTTATTAGCTAGTAGTTGCATCCTCATACTATTTTTTAGTGATTACTCAAAAATTATAACTTGCATCCTTGAATCCTCAAGGTCTAATGTTTCCTAGCTGGGACCACAGGCATGTGCCACCACGCCCAGCTAATATATGTGTGTGTGTGTGTATGTGTGTGTGTGTGTGTGTGTGTGTGTGTGTGTGTGTGTGTGTTTGCATGTGTGTGTGGGCGGGGGGGGGCGTTGTTTTATTTTGTTTGATTTTTGGTAGAGACAGAATTTCACATGTTCCCAGGCTGGTCTTGAACTCCTGAACTCAAGCTATCCACCCGCCTTAGCCTTCCAAAGTGCTGGGATTATAGGCATAAGCCACAGCGCCTGGCCTTATTGCTCCTTTTATAGTAATCTGTTTTATTACCCCAAAAGTAATCTGTTTTTTCCTCTTTTCAGCAGTTTTATTATGATATTTAATTTGAGATTTCATTTATCCTACTTGGTGTTTGTAGGGCTCCTTGACTAATGATGGTTTCATTTATTTATCTGTAATGGTAAATTCTTAGCAAATATGTATTCAAATATTGCTTCTGATTCTTCTTTTGCTTCTTCAAAGATTCCAATTACATGTATATTCGACTTTCTCTGCTCCCTTGTCTCTTACCCTCTTCTATTTTTTTTTCCTTCAACTTTATAGCTTCATTGTAGATATCTTCTTCTGAATTTTCTTCTAGGGTTATCTTCAGCTGAATTTAAGCTGCAGTTGGGCCTAACAACCTAGTCCTTAATTTCAACTATTTTATTTTTTACTTATATAAGTTATTTTTGTTTTTTAAATAGCCTAATTTCTGTGAAAATTCTCAATTTTGTCTTTCTTCTTTTTGAATATGTTAAGCCTATCTGTTTTGAAGTCTGCATTTGGTAATTTCATTATCTAGGCCTCTGTGTAACTGTATCAAGCATACTTTGTGTTTCATTCAAGTTTTCTTCATGTTACTTTTGTCTTTTTGTATACTTGATTATGTTTTAACTGAGTATTAAACATTGTATATAAAAAGTTACTGAGATAATTGAGACACAGAAAAATGTTATCGTCTTCCAGATAGGATTTGTATTTGTTTCTGGAATGTGGCCAGGCAAAGTAGCAATCCTTGAAAAAAAATTTTTTTTTAATTCCTCCTTCATTAGGATACTAGCTATGGGTCTGTCATATATGGCTTTTATTAGGTCAAAGTATGTTTCTTCTATAGCCATTTTCAAGGGTTTTTATCATGAAGGGATGTTGAATTTTATCAGATGCTTTTTCAGCATCAATTGAAATAATCATGTGGTTTTTGTGCTTCATTCTGTTGATACGATGTATCACATTGATTTACATATGTTGAACCATCCTTACATCCCAGGAATAAATCTCACTTGTTAATGGTGAATGATCCTTTTAATGTATTGTTGAATTTGGTTTGCTAGTATTTTGCTGAGGATTTTTACATCAATATTTATCAGTGATAATGGCCTGAAGTTTTCTTTTTTTTCTTTTTTTTTTTGATGTGTCTTTAGTTTGGAAGTATTCTCTCCTCCATTTTTTTTGGATCAGCTTGAGTAAGATTGATATTAGTTCTTCAAATGTTTGATAAAATTGAGCAGTTCAGCTACTGGGTCCTAGGGTTTTCTTTGCAGGAGACTTTATTACAGCTTCAATGTCATTACTTGTTATTGGTCTGTTCAGGTTTTGGATTTCTTCATAGTTCAATCTTGTTGGGTTATATGTGGTTAGGAATTTATTCATTTCTTCTAGATTTTCCAACTTATCTGCATATAGTTTCTTATAGTAACCACCAATTATCCTTTGAATTTCTGTGGCATTGGTTGTAATATCTCTGATTTCATGTCTGATTTTATTTATTTGGGTCTTTTCTCTTTTTCCATTAGTCTGGCTAAAGGTTTGTCATTTTGTTAATCTTTTCCAATAACCAAATTTTTGTTTCACTGATCTTATTATTTTCTTTATTTCAGTTTCACTTATTTCTGCTCTAATCTCTATTTCATTTTTTTTCTACTAATTTTGACTTTGGTTTGCTCTTGCTTTTCTGGTTATTGAAGATACATTGTCATGTTGCTTATTTGAAGTTTTTCTTCTGTTTTGACTTAGGCATTTACAGCTATAAATTTCCCTCTTAGTACTGCTTTCACTGTATCCCATAGATTTTAGTATGTTGTGTTTCTATTGTCATTTGTTTCAAGAAATTTTTCAGTTTCCTTCTTAGTTTCTTCATTGACCCACTGATCATTCAGGAGCATACTGTTAATTTCCATGTATTGGTGTAGTTTCCAAAATTGCTTTTGTTATTGATTTCTAGTTTATTCTATTGTGGTCAAAGAAGATATTTGATATTATTTCAGTTTTTTTTTTAATGTTGTAAGACTGGCTTTGTGGCCCAACGTATGGTCTGTCTGTAAGAATGATCCATGTGCTGAGGAAAAGAATGTGTCTCCTGCAGCCATTGGATGAAATAGTCTTCAAATATCTACCAGGTTCATTTGGTCTATAGTGCAGATTAACTCTGATATTTCTTTCTTGATTTTCTGTCAGGAAGATCTGTCCAGTGCTGAAAGTGGGGTTTTGAAGTCTCTATCTATTATTGTATTAGGGTCTATCTCTCTCCCTGTAGCTCTAATGATATTTGCTTTATATATCTGTGTGCTCCAATGTTGGATGAGTGTAATATTTACAACTGTTATATTCTCTTGCCAAATTGATCCTTTAATCGTTATATAATGACCTTCTTTGTCTCTTATAATTTTTGACTTGAAATCTGTTTTGTCTGATATAAGTATAGATACTCATGCCCTTTTTTGGTTTTCATTAGCTTGGAATATCTTTACTCACCCCTTTATTTTCAGTCTGTATGTGTCTTTATAGCTGAAGTGTGTTTCTGGTCAGCAATAGAACATTGGGTCAGCCACTCTGCTGTTTTTTTAAAATCAACTTTTATTTTAAGTTCTGGGGTACTTGTGTAGTATGTGCAGGTTTGTTACATAGGTAAACATGTGCTATGGAGGTTTGCTGCACAGAGCAACCCATCATCTAGGTATTAAGCTCAGCATTCATTGGCAATTCTTCCTAATGCTCTCTCTCCCCCCGAACCTCCTAACAGGCCCCAATGTGTACTGTTCCCTCCCACCATGTGTCCATGTGTTCTCATTGTTCAGCTCCCACTTATAAGAGAACATGCAATGTTTGGCTTTCTATTCCTGTGTTAGTTTGCTGAGGGATAACAGCTTCCAGCTCCATCCATGGCCCTGCAAAAGACACGACGTCATTCCTTTTTATGGCTGGTTAGTATTCTACAGTATATATGTACCACATTTTCTTTATTTGGTCTACCACTGATTGGTGAGCATTTGGGTTGATTCCACAGCTTTACTATTGTGAATAGTGCTGCAGTGAACATATGTGTGCATATATCTTTATGACAGATTGATTTCTGTTTCTTTGGGCATATACCCAGTAATGGGATTGCTGGGTCAAATGGTATTTCTGCTTCCAGATATCTGAGGAGTTGCCACACTGTCTTCCACAGTGGTTAAACTAATTTACATTCCCACCAACAGTGTAACAGTGCTCCTTTTTCTCTACACACTTGCCAGCATCTGTTGTTTCTTGACTTTTTAATGGTTGCCATTAAAAAGAAATGCTTTCAGACATGAGATGATATCTTGTTGTTTTGATTTGCATTTCTCTAATGATCACTGATGATGAGCTATTTTTCATATATTTGTTGACTGCATGAATGTCATCTTTTGAGAAGTATCTGTTCATGTCATTTGCCCACATTTTAATGGGGTTGTTTGGTTTTTCTTGTAAATTTGTTTAAGTTCCTTATAGACTCTGAATATTAGACCTTTGTCAGATGGATAGATTGGAGAAATTTTCTCCCATTCTGTAGGTTGTCTGTTCACTCTGATGATAGTTTCTTTTGCTGTGCAGAAGCCGTTTAGTTTAATTAGATCCCATTTGTCATTTTTTGCTTTTGTCGCAATTGCTTTTGGTGTTTTTGCCCTGAAATCTTTGCCTATGCCTAAGTCCTGACTGGTATTGCCTAGATATTCTTCTATGGTTTTTATTGAGGTTTTACATTTAAGTCTTTAATACATCTTGAGTTAATTTTTGTCAGGTTTATCAAAGATCAGATGGTTATATGTGTGTGATCTTATTTCTGAATTCTGTATTCTGTTTCATTGGTCTCTGTGTCTGTTTTTGTACTAGTACCATGCTGTTTTGGTTACTGTAGTTTTGTAGTGTAGTTTGAAGTTGGATAGTGTGATGGCTCCAGCTTCGTTCTTTTTGCTTAGGGTTGTCTTGGCTATACAGGCTCTTTTTTAGTTGCGTATGAATTTTAACATAGTTTTCTAATTCTGTGAAGAATGTCAGTGGTAGTTTAACAGGAATAGCATTGAATCTTTAAATTACTTTGGGCAGTATGGCTACTTTCATGATATTGATTTTTTTTCTATCCATGAGCATGGAATGTTTTTCCATTTGTTTGTGTCCTTTCTGATTTCCCTAAGCAGTGGTTTATAGTTCTCCTTGAAGAGGTCCTTCGCTTCCCTCGTTAACTGTATTCCTAGGCATTTTATTCTGTTTGTAGCAATTGTGAATGGGAGTTCATTCATGATTTGGCTCTCTGCATGACCGTTGCTGGTGTGTAGCAGTGCTAGTAATTTTTGCACATTGATTTTGTATCCTGAGAATTTGCTGACGTTGTTTATCAGCTTAAGAAGCTTTTAGGCTGAGACAGTGGGGATTCCTAGATGTAGGATCATGTCATCTCCAAACGAAGACTATTTGACTCTGTTTTTCTACTCGAGTACCTTTTATTTTTTTTCTCTTGACCGCTTGCCCTGGCCAGAACTTCAAATACTATGTTGAATAGGAGTAGTGAGAGAGGGCATCCTTGTCTTGTGCCAGTTTTCAAGGAGAATGCTTCCAGCTTTTGCCCATTCAATATGACATTGGCTGTGGGTTTGTCATATATGGCTCTTATTTTGAAGTGTGTTCCTTCAACACTTAGTTTATTGAGAGTTTTTAACATGAAGGAATGTTGAATTTTATCAAAGACCTTTTCTGCATCTATTGAGGTAACCGTGTGGTTTTTGGTTTTAGTTCTGTTTGTGTGAGAATTACATTTATTAATTTGTGTGTGTTGGAGCAACCTTGCATCCCAGGGATGAAGCTGACTTGATCGTGGTGGATACACGTTTCCGTGTGCTGTTGGATTTGCTTTGCCAGTGTCTTACTGAGGATTTTTGCGTGGATACACGTTTCCGTGTGCTGTTGGATTTGCTTTGGCAGTGTCTTACTGAGGATTTTTGTGTGGATACACGTTTCCGTGTGCTGTTGGACTGAGGATTTTTGCGTTGAGGTTTATCAGGGATGTTGGCCTTCCGTTGTTGTCGCTGTGGTTGTATCTCAGAGGCCAGGCGTTGGTGTCAAGATGATGCTGCCTTGTAAAATGAGTTCGGGAGGAGTCCCTCCTTTTCAGCTGTTTGGAATAGTTTCAGTAGAAGTGCTACCACTCCTCTTTTACCTCTGGCAGAAATCAGCTGTAAATCTGTCTGGTCCTGGGCTGTTACTGGTTGGTGGGCTATTTATTACTGCTGCAATTTTAGAACTCACTGTTGGTCTATTCAGAGATTCAGTTTCCTTCTGGTTCGGTTTTGGGAGGGTGTATGTGTCCAGAAATTTATCTATTTCTTCTAGATTTTCTAGTTTATGTGTATAGAGGTGTTTATAGTATTCTCTGATGGTAGTTTGTATTTCTGTGGGGTCAGTGGTGATAACCCCCTTTTCATTTCTAACTGCATCTATTTGGTTCTTCTATCTTTTCTTATTAGTCTAGCTAGTACAGTCTATTTTATTAATTTTTTCAAAAAACAACTGTTAGATTCATGATTTTTTCAAAGGTTTTTGTGATTGTGTGTGTCTCTGTCTCCTTCAGCTCCTCTCTGATCTTGGTTATTTCTTGTCTTCTGCCTGCTTTGGGGTTTGTTTGCTCTTGGTTCTCTAGTTCTTTTAGTTGTGATGTTAGGTTGTCGATTTGAAATCTTTCTAGCTTTTTGAGGCCATTTAGTGCCATAAATTTCTCTCTTAGACTGCTCTAGCTGCCTCTTGGAGATTCTGGTATGTTGTTTGTTCTCATTAGTTTCGAATAACTTCTTGATTTCTGCCTTAATTTCATTGTTTACCCAGGAGCCATTCAGGAGCAGTTTGTTTAATTTTCATGTATTTGTGTGGTTGTGAGTGAATTTCTTAATCTTGAGTTCTAATTTGATTGTGCTGTGGTCTGAGAGGCTGTTTGTTATGTTTCAGTTTTTTGCATTTCTGAGGAGTGTCTTACTTCCAATTATATGATTTAGAGCAAGTACCATGTGGCAATGAGAAGAATGTATATTCTTTTGTTTTTGGGTGGAGTTTTCTGTGTATATCTATCAGGTCCATGTAATCCAGAGCTGAGTTCAGATCCTGAATAGCTTCGTTAATTTTCTGTCTCAATGATCTTTCTAATATTGTCAGTGGGTTGTTAAAGTTTCCCACTATTATTGTGTGGGAGTCTAAGTCTCTTTGTAGGTCTCTAAGAACTTGCTTTATGAATTTGGGTGCTCTTGTATTAGGTGCATGTATATATGGTGCATATGTACTTAGGATAGTTGGCTCTTCTTAGTGAATTGAGTCTTTTACCATCACGTAATGCCCTTCTTTGTTTTTTGTTTTTTGAGACAGAGTCTCGCTCTGTCGCCCAGACTGGAGTGCAGTGGTGCGATCTTGCCTCACTGCAGCCTTCACCTCCCGGGTTCAAGCAGTTCTTGTGTTTCAGCCTCCCAAATAGCTGGGATTACAGGTAGGTGCTGCCACGCCCAGCTAATTTTTGTAAAAGCCCGTTCAGACAGGCTTTTTCCATGCTGGCCAGGCTGGTCTCAAACTCTTGATCTCAAGTGATCCACTGACCTCGTTCTCCCAAAGTGTTGGGATTACAGACGTGAGTCACTGTGCCTGGCCTTTGTCTTTTTTGATTTTTGTTTGATGTCAGTTTTGATTTTTGTTGATTTAACGTCTGATTTGTCAGGAAGTAGAATTGCAATCCCTGCTTTTTTCTGTTCTCCATTTGCTTGGTAAAATTTCCTCCATCCCTTTATTTTGAGCCTATGTGTGTTTTCGAACATGAGATGTGTCTCTTGAAGACAGTATACTGATGGCTCTTGACTTTTTATTCAGCTTGCCATGTGTGTCTTTTAATTGGGGCATTTAGCCCATTTACATTTGAGGTTAACACTGTTATGTGTGAATTTGACCATCATCATGATACTAGCAGGTTATTTGTAGACTTGTTTATGTAGCAGCTTCGTAGTGTCACTGGTCTGTGTACTTTAGTGTATTTTTGTAGTGTCTGGTAATGGTTTTTCTCTCCAAATTTAGTGCTTCCTTCAGGAACTCTTGCAAGGCAGCCTGGTGGCGATGAATTCCCTCAGCATTTACTTCTCTGAAAAGGATCTTATTTCTTCTTTGATTATGAAGCTTAGTTTGGGCAGTTATGAAATTCTGGGTTGGAAATTCTTTAAGAATGTTGAATATTGGCCCCAAATCTCTTCTGGCTTGTGGGGTTTCCACTAAGAGGTCTGCAATTAGTCTAATGGGCTTCTGTTTGTAGGTGACCTAGCCTTTCTCTCTGGCTGCCCTTAACATTTTGTCTTTCATTTTGACCTCAGAGAATCTGATGATTATATGTCTTGGGGTTGATTTTCTCATGGAGTATGTTACTGGGGTTCTCTGAATTTTCTGAATTTGAATGTCGGGTTGGCGAAGTTCTGGATGATATCCTGAAGTATGTTTTCCAACTTGGTTTCATTTTCCCCATCTCTTTCAGGTACCCCAATCAGTCAATAAGTTTACCATCTTTAAATAATCCCATATTTCTCAGAGATTTTGTTCGTTCCTGTTCATTATTTTTTCTCTATTCTTGTCTGTTTATCTTAATTCAGCAAGATAGTCTTCAAGCTCTAAGATTCTGGCCATTGCTTGGTCTGTTTGGCTATTGATACTTCTGATTGCCTTGTGAAGTTCTTGCTCCATGAGGTCATTTATGTTCTTCTCTAAACTGGCTGTTCTGATTGTCAGCTCCTGTAATGTTTTATCATGATTCTTATCTTTTTCCATTGCGCTGGAACATGCTCCTTTAGCTCAGCGAAGCTCGTTATTACCCACCTTCTGAAGCCTACTTCTGTCATTTATCCAGCTCAGTCTCAGCACAGTTCTGTGCCCTTGCTGGACAGTTGCTGCCATCATTTGTAAAGAAGCAGCGCTGGCTTTTTGAGTTTTTAACATCTTTGTGTCAATTCTTTCTCACCTTTGTGGACTTACCTACCTTTGATCTTCGGGTTTGCCGACCTTGAATGGGGTTTTGTATGGTCTTTGTAGTTGTTGCTTTCTGTTCGTTTGTTTTCCTTTTAACAATAGGCCCCTTTGTGCAGGGCTGCTGGTGGTTTGCTGGGGGTCCACTCCAGACCCTAGTAGCCTTGCACCCTCCTGCACCTAGAGATGTCACCAGTGAAGGCTGCAAAAACAGCAAATAGGACAGCCTGCTCCTTCCCATGGGGTCACCATCCCAGGGAGGCACCAACCTGATGCTGTCCCAAATGCTCCTCTAGGAGGTGTCTGGAGACCCCTATTGGGAGGTCTCACTCAGTCAGGAGGAATGGGATCAGGGACCTGCTTCTAGAAGCAGTCTGGCTGCCCCTTGGCAGAGCACTGGGAGGAACCTTCACTTCCAGATCACCTGGACTTTCCAGAGCCAGCAGGCTGAACCACAGATACGGTGACTGCCGCTCCCCACAGTGGCTCCATCCCAGAGAGAGATCAGAGTCCTGTCCGTAAAGCCCTGGCTGGAGTTTCTGAAATTCCCACAGGGAGGCCCCACCCAGGGGGGAGGGATGGATTGGGGTCCCACTTAAAGAAGCAGTCTCACCAGGATCTACCACAGCAGCTGTGCTGTGGGGAATTCCTTTTGGTCTGGACCTCACAGACTCCTGGCTTAAACCTAGATGGTGGCTGCCTCTCTCCCTGGGAACTTGGTGGTCTCAGGCAGTCTCCAGCCTGCTGCCAAAGGCTGGCTAGAATTCCAAGCCAGTGGGTCTTAACTTGTGAGGTGCCTCGGGAGTGGGTCCCGCAGAATGACAGTGAGTGTCCCAGCTTCAGCCCCCTTCCTGGGGGGACGCATGGAGGATCTCCTGTCTCACCATAATTCCCGGGGCTCCGTGCTTGCCCAAGCAGCTGCCGAGGGTGCACACAGCTCTGTGCTTGGAACCAAGGCCTTGGTGGGCTCACGAGGGGATCTCCCGATCTGTGGGTTGCAAAGATCCATGGGAAAAGCATGGTTTCCTGGGTGTGGTTATACAATCACTCACAACCTTTCCTAGCTAAGCTGGGGGCTCACCTGGTTCCACACCGCTCATGGGTGGGCTGTCACGCCACCTACCTTTCCTCACTCTCTGTGGATTATACCGACCACCCAATCAGTCCCAATGCGATGGTTATTTTATGGTCTTCTCTTTCTTATCTCCTTCCTTCCTGTCTTTCTTTTAGTGAAGGTGACTGTCTCTGATAGTAGGGTTTAATTTCTTGCTTTTTATTTTTTGCATATCCATTTTTTTTTATTTCAGGTTACCATTAGGCTTACAAATAGTATCTATTACTCATTATTTCAAGACTGCTTACATAAACAAAGAAGCAAAAAATTGTAATAATGGGTAGGTTAACTGCACTCTGACTTCATCCCCTGTCCTTCAAACTTTTAAAATTTATATATTTTTAACTTTTTAATTTATATTCCCTTGTCTATGTCCTGAATAGTTATAGTTATGTTTTATTAGTTCATCTTTTAGTCTTTCTAGTCAAGGTAAGAGTAGTTTACACACCATAGTTGCAGTGTTATAATATTCTGTGTTTTTCTGTGTGCTTACCATCCCCAGTGAGTTTTATACCTTCAGATGATCTTACTGCTCATTAACATCCTTTTCTTTCTGATTCAAATACTTCCTTTAGCATTTCTTGCAGGACAGGTCTGGTCTTGCTGAAATCCCTCAGCCTTTGTCCTTCATGTATGAAAGATATTTTCAACAGATATAGTATTCTAGGGTAAAAGTTTTTTCCGTCAGCACTTTAAATATGCTATGCCACTGTCTTCTGGACTATAAGGTTTCCACTGAGCAGTCTGCTGCTAGCCATATCGAAACTCCAATGCATGTTTTTCTTATATTTTTCTGCTTTTAGGATCTTTTCTTTATTGTTGACCTTGGGGAGTTTGAGGTCCTCTTCTTTGGGTTAAATCTGCTTGGTGTTCTGTAGCCTTCTTGCAGTTAGATGTTGATATCTTCTTCCAGGTTTGGGGAGTTCTCTGTTATTATTCCTTTGAATGAAATTTCTCTCCCTATCCTTTTCTCTACCTCTGACTTTAAGGCCAATAACTCCGATGCATTCTCAGTACATCATTTGCAGTTTTCAGTTCCAGAATTTCCGTTAGATTCTCTTTAATTATTTCAATCTCTTTGTTCAGTTTATCTGATAGAATTCTGAATTCCGTTTCT
This sequence comes from Cheracebus regulus, assembly GCA_963574635.1. NCBI lineage: Eukaryota > Metazoa > Chordata > Mammalia > Primates > Pitheciidae > Cheracebus > Cheracebus regulus. The sequence goes on along the minus strand of CAUYQU010024532.1, from coordinate 10,163 downwards.
GTGTGATCTTGAATTTCTCAGAGTTTCCTGAAACTGGCTATTTTGAATTCTCTGTCTGAAAGGTCACACATCTCTGTTTCTCAGGTATTGTTCCCTGATGCCTTGTTTAGTTCATCTGGTGAGGCCATGTTTTCCTGAACAGTTTTGATGGTTGTGGATATTCTTTGGTGTCTGGGCATTGAAGAGTTAGGTACTTATCATAGTCTTTGCAACCTGGGCTTTTTGTGTCTATTCTTCTTGGGAAGGCTTTCGAGGTATTTGAAAGCACGTGGGTGTGTTACCTGAGTCGTGTTTGTATTTCAGGGCACCCTAGCCCAGCAACACTATGATTCTTCAGTCTCATAGAGGTGCCACCTTGGTGGTCTTGGATGAGATCTGCCCGAGTTCTCTGGATACCAGGCAAAGGTTTTTGTTCTCTTCCCTTACTTTCTCCCAAACATAGTGTCTGTCTGTCTGTCTGTCTGTCTGTCTCTCTGTCTCTGTCTCTGTCTCTCTCTCTCTCTCTCGCACGCGCGCGCGCTCTCTCTCTCCCACTCTCGCTTTCTCTCTCGTGCGCGCTCTCTCTCTCTCTCGCTCTCTCTCTCTCTCTCTCGCTGTCTCTCGCTCTCTCTGTGCTGAGCTGCCTGGAGTTGGGTGTGAAGTGACACAGGCTCCCCTGTGGCCACTACCACTGGGACTGCACTGGGTCAGACCTGAAGCCAGCACAGTAGTGAGTTCCGCCCAAGGCCTGCCATAACCACTGCCCGACTGTGGCCTCTCTTTGCTCAAGGCCCTGGGGCTCTACAGTCGGCAGATGGTGAAGCTGGCTAGGCTTATGTTCTCTTCAGGACACTGGGGTTCCCCAGGCCCCAGGTGGGTCCAGAGGTGCTGTCCAGGAGCCAGGTACTGGAACCAAAAACCTTAGAAATACACCTGGTGTTCTGTGATACTGCAGCTGAGCTGTCACTCAAACCATGAGTCACAGTTCTTCCCACTCTTCCCTCCCCATTCCACAGGCAGCCCATGGCTCCCACCGCCACGGGCCCACGCGGGCTACTGACGGACTACTGCCAGTGTTCACTTACCGCCCAGGGCTCTTCCTTCCGGTTGTTGTAAATACCGCCAGGCGTGGGATCACCACTGCGACCAGTAAGTTCCCCTCTGGTGCAGGGAACCTTGAAATGCCGTTGAAGATCCCAGGCCTGGCCTCAGGGACTGCAGGAGCCCTCTTGTTGCTGTACGTTGCTGTAGCCAAGCTGGTATCTAAGGTACAAAGCAAAGTCTCCTTTCTTTTTCCCTCTGCTTTTCTCAAGCAGAAAGAGTCTCTCACCGTAGTCCCGACAGCTAGGAATATGCTGGGTCTCACCTGAAGCCAGCAGCCCTCAGAGTCTTACCCAAGGTCCATGGCGTATCACCTGGATATCACTGCTGGTTATTACGGGCCCAGGAGCTCCTCAGCCAGCAGGCGATAGATCCCGACAGGACCGGGTTCTTCTTTCAAGGTAATGGGCTCCCTTCTGGCTCTGGGTGTGTCTGGAAATGTCGCTCAGGAGGAAGGGCCTGAAATGGGGACCTCACAACTCTGACCATTGCCCTATCCTACCTTGGCTGACCTGGTCTCCAAGATGCAAGATGGCATTCTCTTTCCTCTTTCCTCTCCTCTCCTCAAGCAGAATGGAGGGATCTCTTTTGGAGCCAAGAGCTACACTGCCTGGGGCTGTGGAAGGGCTGGTGCAAACACTCCCTTAGCTGCATTGGCTGATGTCTCAGTAGGTCACACGCGCTCCAAGCCCACTGGCTCCAAGCCCAGCTCAGCACTAGGACTTGCCTCAGGGTTACAGTCCTCATGGCATAGACTGCCTTTCAAGTTTATTTCTGGGCCCAGAGCACTCTAGCCCATGGTGGCGAGGCTTGCTGGAGCTCAGGTTCCCAGCACTGGCAGGCAGTTCCCCTCCAGTGAGAGCCATCTCAGTGCCCCCTCCGTGGGCGGTCATCAGCTGAGTTCGGTCTGGTTTTGCTTTCTCCTGTGACACGGCAGTACTGAGTTCAGTGTAGAGTCTCCTCATCACTGTGCTCTCACTCTCCCCCAAGTGCACAGGTTCTTTCTCCATGCCACATGGCCACTGTTGGGTGATGCAGGAAGGGTGGCCCCGGCAATTCCACACTGCCTTTGCTGCCTTCTTCGGTGCCTCTTTCAGTGACATGAAGTTAAAACCCGGGACTGTGAGTGCTCACCTGACTTTTGGTTTTATGCCTTTATGTAGAGAGTTGTTGAATTTGGCGTTCCTGCTGAGGCGACGGTCCATGGAGCCTTCTAATCAGCCATTTTGCTTCAGCCCTCCCCCAGACTAGCAGTCTTGGTCACCGTAATTCAGCTTCAAGAATTGAGATAACTTGTTGCTGAGTTTTAGTCTACTTCCACTCACCCTTACTCCTAGGGTATAGTTCTTTGATATCTCAGCCCAAAAACAGAGAGAATTATAAGGCCCTCATTGTGGAGCCCGAAACTCCAGTTTTTGCCTCCTAGTTTCTTAAAGCTGTGAGAAGTGCTGCTCTGCTGTGCAGCTTCTCCAGCCTCTTTTGAAATAGGCAGAGTAGGGACAGTTTATAGCAAAATATTCAGTGTTTTCAGTAATGTGATAAAGGATATTGACTTAATCTCCAGCCAGAAGGATTTTACTTCATTAAAAGTGGCCTCTAGGAGTGCCCTCCAGTTCATAAGACCGTCATAATCATACTGTGTCTGGCTCCTCTAGATGACAAGGTAAATCATAGAATTTCTTTAAAAATGGTAGAATCATCTAAGCGTGCTTTGTTGCTATAGCTTGTAAGTTCCATTGGCTTTTTTCTCTGGTTTAGAACATAAGAAGACGTGTTGCTGGCTGTGTATTGTAAGTAGGAGTGGGGATGCCTGGATTTTGTCAGAGTGAAGGTAACTTCCAGCAGGGCCCCTGTGCAGGCCCTCCCATTCCGCTAGACTAAATTCAGAATCAAGAGTCACCAGAGAGCTGGGTGCGGTGGCTCACATCTGTAATCCGAGCACTTTGGGAGGCCGAGGCAGACAGATCATGAGGTCAGGAATTCGAGACCAGCCTGGCCAGCATGGTGAAACCCCATCTCTACGAAAAATACAAAAGATTAGCCAGACATGGTGGCATCCACATGTAATCCCAGCTACTCTGGAGGCTGAGGCAGGAGAATTGCTTGAACCCAGCAGGCGGAGGTGGCAGTGAGCCGAGATTGCACCACTGCACTCCAGCCTGGGCGACAGAGTGAGACTGTCTTAAAAAAAAATTAAAAAGAATCACCAGGAACAGAAGGACCAACAGAAATAACTACTGTAGAATAAGGCTGCAAAGTAGTTGATTTGGCTAATGTTTCCATCTGAGCCCATGGGATACACAAAGGAGCTCGTGCCAGTATCCTCTGCAGTCCGAGCAGCAAGGCTGAAAGTGAACAAGTTGCCACTGCGTGCTTTTCTGAAGGAAAGAGGCAGACACTTCCCCTTCTCTCCAATGCTGTATCCCTGCCACCGCCTCCCCGGGACATCCTGGTCTTGAGCTATCTTACCTCAGCACAGTTTCAAGATGGCAGTCCAAATGCCTGGAGTTTTCCGGGGTACTCCCACATTTCATTCATTTTGGCCTTTGTCCATTTAAATGTGAAATTTTGGTATTTTGACAACCGATCTACCTTAAAAAATTTATTGTAAAATGTGCATAATGTACACTTTACCGTTTTAACCATTTTAAAATGTCAAACTTAGTGGTGTTGAGTACATTCACCTTGTTCTGCTACTGTCCCCACCATTCACTTTTCAAATGTTTTCATTTCCCAAACTGAAACTACGTACTATTAAACAATAACTCCCATTCCACCAGGGGAAGCCCCATTCCACTTTCTGCCTGTGAATGTGACTACTCTGTGTACCTTGTGTAAGTGGGATCATACATTATTTGCCTCTCGATATCTGATTTATCTCACTTAGCATAATGTCTTCAAGGTTAATGTGCGGAATGTGTCAGAATTTCATTCCTTTCTAACACGCAATGATATTCTGTTGTATGTCTATATCCGCTTTTGTTTATCCATTCATCTGCCAATCGTTGTGTAGATTATTTTTACTTTTTGGCTATTGTGAATAATGTTGCTATGAACACTGATATACAAATATCTATTCAAGTCCCTGCTTTCAATTCTTCTGGTTATATACCCAGAGGTGAAATTGCTGGATCACAGATTAATAGTGATCCTACATTTCTGGTTTTTGAGGAGCCACTATGCTGTTTTCTATACCAGCTGCACCATTTTACATTCCCACTAGCAACGTACAAGGGTTCCGTTTCTCCACATCCTTGTCAACAGTTGTAATTTTCTGTTTTTTTTGGTAATAGCCATCCTAATAGATGTGAAATAGTGTCTCATTGTGGTTTGATTTCCATTTCCATAATGATTAATCAAACTACCTTTGTTTTGCCAGACTTGACATCTAACCTACTTTTTGGTATCTAGAATTAGGATAAAACTCCTTTGCTAGACCACATGTGGCTTTTTGGTTAAAAAGATAAGCACCATCAAAATCCACCTGAGAGATGGCTGAATTATCAGAGTCTGTGTGTTGAGTCTTTAGCATATGTGGTAGTTGAGGGCTGTGCCCTGAGGCCTCACAGGCCCCGCTCAAGGAATGTGAGTAGGGAACATCTTAACCCTTCCCCATCTCCAGGCACTGTTAAATCCACTTCAAATACAATGGCTTGTGCCTTTTAACTATTGGGGAAAATTTGACATTCATTTCCAAGAGGTGCCATCTTTCGTTTCAATGTGTTTCATGGGTCATGTGATCTCCGATTACTAAGGTGACATTTAGGACAATTTTATGGCACATTGAGTCCCAGATTACAGCCCCTGAAGGGGTACGCATTAATAATGGTCTGTAAGAGCATCAGTGGGGGGCCTGAGACAGGTTCCAGTGCAATCAAATGCAGTTACTGATGTAGCATTTCAGCAAGACCAAGAGGAATGTATTATTAAAGACACATGTGCTGATCTTCTTTTTTCAAGAAAGGAGTACTCAAATTATCATAGACACCCACTGGATTGTGGAATAATGAAGACAGAATTATTTTTGCATGAATTGGGATTTCCTTGTGGCTGAGTTAAGAAGCATAACCCACTACGAGTGAATTGGAATGACCTTTTTTTCTAAGCATCAACCACTTTGATTGTTTTATTTCTTCTTTAGGCATTTCTAGACATTTTACTTTTCAGATGTGAGGAGTCAATGCCTCTAGCACAGACAATATGAGAAAGCCTGGCTGGGTCATTAGTAAGCAAAACCTGGGGGAAAAAATAGAATACTTTTCGTTCTGAGAGATTTCACGATTTGAATGCATCTGTGCATAATAATGTGCAGAGTTTTGTAAGATGCTATTAAAGCAGGTGGGTTTCCTACCTTTTGAGAATCTCCTCTAGAAACCAGACATCGATGCTGATATTGATGTGGCTGCACATGCATGTATGATCATGAATGTGAATAAAAATAAGAGTGAGACAAGAAAATTGTGTTCTATCAAGCGACAAGCAACATAACCCTAGGATTTAGGTAGCTTTTTTTCATACATTTAATATTAGATGATTATTGGATTTTTTTTTTTTTTTTTTTTGAGACGTAGTATTGCTCTCTTACCAGGCTTGAAGGCAGTGGTGTGATCTCAGCTCACTGCAACCTCCACCTCCAGGGTTAAAGCAATTCTTCTGCCTCAGTCTCCCAAGTAGCTGGGATTACAGGCACATGCCACCACACCCAGCTAATTTTTGTATTTTTAGTAGAGACAGGGTTTCACTGTGTTGGCCAGGATGGTCTCAATCTCTTGACCTCATGACCTACCCACCTTGGCCTCCCAAAGTGCTGGGATAACAGGCATGAGCCACTGAGCCTTGCCTGGATTCTTTTTTTTTTATAGTAATTTTTATTACTCTATACAGGCATTGTACTAGACATCTTTGATTATTATACTTTAAGTTCTGGGGTACATGAGCAGAATGTGCAGATTTGTTATGTAAGTATATACATGCCATGGTGGTTTGTTGCACCCATCAATACGTCATCTACATTAGGTATTTCTCCTAATGCTATCCCTCTCGTAGCCTCCCTCCCCCTGACAGGCTCATGTGTGATGGTCCCCTCCCTGTGTCCGTGTGTTCGCATTGTTCAGTTCCCACTGAGTGAGAACATGCAGTGTTTGGTTTTCTGTTCCTGTGTTAGTTTGCTGAGAATGATGGTTTCCAGCTTCATCCATGTCTCTGAACAGGACATAAACTCATTTTTATGGCTGCATCGTATTCCATGGCATATATGTGCCACATTTTCTTTATCCAGTCTATCATTGATGGGCATTTGGGTTGGTTCCAAGTCTTTGTCACTGTGAACAGTGCCACAATAAACATACGTGTGAATGTGTCTTTACAGTAGAATGATTTGTAATCCTTTGAGTATTATATAAGTATTAAGTTTAAGTTTTTAATCCATCTTGAGTTAATTTTTGTATAAGGTTAAGGAGGCATCCAGTTTCAGCTTTCTGCATATGGCTAGCCAGTTTTCCCAACCCCGTTTATTAAATAGGGAATCATTTACTCATCGCTTGTTTTTGTCAAGTTTGTCAAAGATCAGATGGGTGGAGATGTGTGATGTTATTTCTGAGGCCTCTGTTCTGTTCCATTGGTCTATATCTCTGTTTTAGTACAGTACCGTGCCATTTTTGTTACTGTAGCCTTGTAGTATAGTTTGAAGTCAGGTAGTGTGAGGCCTCCAGCTTTGTTCTTTTTGCTTAGGATTGTCTTGGCTATACAGGATTTTTTTGGGGGGGGGGGTTCCATGTGAAATTTAAAGTCGCTTTTTCCAATTCTGTGAAGAAAGCCCAGGGTCGCTTGTTGGGGATAGTATTGACTCTATAACTTACTTTGGGCAGGATGGACATTTTCACGATACTGATTTTTTTCTATCCATGAGCATGGAATGTTTCTCCATCTGTTTGTGTCATCTCTTATTTCCTTGAGCAGTGGTTTGTAGTGCTCCTTGAAGAGGTCCTTTACATCCTTTGTTAGTTGTATTCCTAGGTATTTTATTCTCTTTGTAGCAGTTGTGAATGGGAGTTCACTCATGATTTGGCTGTTTGTGTTATTGGGGTGTGAATGCTTGTGATTTTTCCACATTGATTTTGTATCCTGAGACTTTGCTGAAGTTGCTTATCAGCTTAAGGAGATTTTGGGCTGAGTTGATGGGGTTTTCTAAATATACAATCATGTCATCTGCAAACCAGGACAGTTTGACTTTCTCTCTTCCTAATTAAATACCCTTTATTTCTTTCTCTTGCCTGACTCCCCTGGCCAGAACTTCCAATACGATGTTGAATAGGAGTGGTGAGAGAGGGCATCCTTGTCTTGTGCCTGTTTTCAAAGGGAATGCCTTCAGTTTTTGCCCATTTAGTATGATATTGGCTGTGGGTTTATCATAAGTAGTTCTCATTATTTTGAAATACATTCTGTCAATACCTAGTTTATTGAGAGTTTTTAGCATGAAGGGCTGTTGAATTTTTCAAAGGTCTTTTCTGCCTCTATTGAGATAATCATGTATGTTTTTTTAAATTTTTTTTTATTTTATTGCACTTTAGGTTCTGGGGTACATGTGAAGAACATGCAGGATTGTTGCATAGGTACATACATGGCAATGTGGTTTGCTGCCTCCATCACCTATATCTGGCATTACTCCCCATGTTATCCCTCCCCAACTCCCTACCCCCCACTGTCCGTCTCCTAGTACCCTCCACAGACCTCAGTGTGTGATGCTCCCCTCCCTGTGTCTATGTGTTCTCATTGTTCAACACCTGCCTATGAGTGAGAACATGCGGTGTTTGATTTTCTGTTCTTGTGTCAGTTCGCTGAGAATGATGGTTTCAATATTCATCCATGTCCCTACAAAGGACACGAACTCATCATTTTTTATGGCTGCATAGTATTCCATGGTGTATATGTGCCTCATTTTCCCTGTCCAGTCTATCATCAATGGGCATTTGGGTTGGTTCCAGGTCTTTGCTATTGTAAACAGTGCTGCAATGAACATACGTGTGCATATGTCTTTATAATAGAACAATTTATAATCCTTTGGATATATACCCAGTAATGGGATTGCTGGGTCAAATGGAATTTCTGTTTCTAGGTCCTTAAGGAATCGCCACACTGTCTTCCACAATGGTTGAACTAATTTACACTCCACCAACAGTGTAAAAGTGTTCCTACTTCTCCACATCCTCTCCAGTATCTGTCGTCTCCCGATTTTTTAATGATCACTATTCTAACTGGCGTGAGATGGTATCTCAGTGTGGTTTTGATTTGCATTTCTCTAATGACCAGTGATGAGGAGCATTTTTTCATGTTTGTTGGCCTCATATATGTCTTCTTTTGAAAAGTGTCTGTTCATATCCTTTGCCCACTTTTGAATGGGTTTGTTTGTTTTTTTTCTTGTAAATCTGTTTTTAGTTCTTTGTAGATTCTGGATATAAGTCCTTTGTCAGATGGGTACATTACAAAAAAATTTTTTCCCATTCTGTTGGTTGCCAGTTCACTCTAATGATTGTTTCTTTTGCTGTGCAGAAGCTCTGGAGTTTAATTAGATCCCATTTGTCTATTGGCTTTTGTTGCCAATGCTTTTGGTGTTTTAGTTATGAAGTCCTTGCCTATGTCCTGAATGGTTCTGCCTAGGTTTTCTTCTAGGGTTTTTATGGTGTTAGGTCTTATGTTTAAGTCTTTAACCCATCTGGAGTTAATTTTCGTATAAGGTGTCAGAAAGGGGTCCAGTTTCTGCTTTCTTCACATGGCTAGCCAGTTTTCCCAACACTATTAGACAGGGAATCCTTTCCCCATTGCTTGTTTTTGTCAGGTTTGTCAAAGATCAGATGGTTGTAGATGTGTGATGTTGCCTCCAAGGCCTCTGTTCTGTTCCATTGATCTATATATCTGTTTTGGTACCAGTACCGTGCTGTTTTGATTACTGTAGCCTTGTAGTATAGTTTGAAGTCAGGTAGCGTGATGCCTCCAGCTTTGTTCTTTTTGCTTAGAATTGACTTGGCTATGCGGGCTCCCTTTTGGTTCCATATGAAGTTTAAGGTGGTTTTTTCCAGTTCTGTGAAGAAGGCCATTGGTAGCTTGATGGGGATAGCATTGAATCTGTAAATTACTTTGGGCAGTATGGCCATTTTCACAATATTGATTCTTCCTAACCATGAGCATGGAATGTTTCTCCATCTGTTTGTGTCCTCTCTTATTTCCTTGAGCAGTGGTTTGTAGTGCTCCTTGAAGAGGTCCTTTACATCCTTTGTTAGTTGTATTCCTAGGTATTTTATTCTCTTTGTAGCAATTGTGAATGGCAGTTCATTTTTGATTTGGCTCTCTTTAAGTCTGTTATTGGTCTATAGGAATGCTTGTGATTTTTGCACATTGATTTTGTATCCTGAGACTTTGCTGAAGTTGTTTATCGGTTTAAGGAGATTTTGGGCTGAGACAATGGGGTCTTCTAAATATACAATCATGTCATTTGCAAATAGAGACAATTTGACTTCCTCCTTTCCTAAGTGACTACCCTTGCTATCTTTTTCTTGCCTGATTGCTCTGGCTAGAACTTCCAATAGTATATTGAATAGGAGTGGTGAGAGAGGGCATCTTTGTCTAGTGTCAGATTTCAAAAGGAATGCTTCCAGTTTTTGCCCATTCAGTATGATATTGGCTGTGGGTTTGTTGTAAATAGCTTTTATTGTTTTGAGATATGTTCCTTCGATACCTAGTTTGTTGAGAGTTTTTAGCATAAAGGGCTGTTGAATTTTGTCAAAGGCCTTCTCTGCATCTATTGAGATAATCATGTGGTTTTTGTCTTTGATTCTGTTTATGTGGTGAATTACATTTATAGACTTGCATATGTTGAACCAGCCTTGCATCCTTGGGATGAAGCCTACTTGATCATGGTGGATATGCTTTTTGATGTGCTGTTGCAGTTGGTTTGCCAGTATTTTATTGAAGATTTTTGCATCTATGTTCATCATGGATATTGGCCTGAAGTTTTCTTTTCTTGTAGAGTCTCTGCCCGGTTTTGGTATCAGGATGATGTTGGTCTCATAAAATGATCTGGGAAGGAT
>CAUYQU010024531.1:0-28405 GCA_963574635.1 Cheracebus regulus | reverse complement strand
CTGAAGACCTGGGTTCCCAGCCCCTGGCTGCTCTCTCCCTGTTCCGAGGCTCAGGTCTCCTAAAGCGACAGCAGCTCCTCCGATGGCCTTGCTGTGGCCACGTCACATCCCAGATGCTCCTCTAATCGACACCCCAGCAGGACAAGGAGGCTTCATGAAGGAACTAGGGAAACCCCACCTGTGTGCACATCCCCAGACAGCCAAGAACGCAGAGGGAGGCGATGCTACTGCTTTATTGCAGGAGGTGGGTGGGGACGTGTGCGCTGCACACAGGGGCTGTGAGAAGCAAGAAGGAAGGAGGGAGGGCAGCGCCCCCTGCGAAGCAACAAAGGCCTCTGCTGCCTTCTCTGTCTCCTGGTGCAGGCGTGGGGAGAACTCCCCCAGGGCAGGGTCACCAGTCCAGGGGTGGGAGCACTACAGGGGTGGGAGTAGGAGGTGGTCGGTGTGGCTGGCCTGGCACAGACCCCTAGGCTTTCTGATACTTGGATTTCACCAGGGACATTCTGTCCTCCCAGGGAACTCTGTAGATCTGGAAAGAGCAGAACTGTTTCTGTGAAAGGAAAGAGAGAGGGACAATCAGTGTGGGTCACAGTTAAAGGGGAAGACACCTGGGCATGAGATGTCAGAACCCGCATGAGGATCAGTGGAGGTGAGACACGGGGCCCCCACCCCAACCTGCAGGATTCCTGCCCCAGCACAGCCCTGTGAGGAGCAGCCTGTGCAAAGCTTCGGGAGTCCCAAGGGTGCAGGCAGGGAGAGGCAGCTCACTGTCCCCAGCTCCTTCCACCTCCAGCACCCAGGCCAGCACCAAGAGGGGCAGAGGGAAGAACCCAGGGAACTGAAAACTGCAACTCTAAGTGCCCGAGGTGACCAGGAGATGACAAGGACAGTGTGGCTCTCCCCTGAATGGAGACCTCACAAGAAGTTCCGGGTTCTTGGAGAAGCTGGTATCAGGTGAGCTAAAATAAGTTCAGGGCTTCTCAGCTACGAGGCATTGAATTCCCTCTATTCTGTTCAGCGAGGCCGTGGCTGCAGGCAGGTCCCTGAGGCTGGGATTAGACAGAGCCCTTCTTCCTGCCCAGCACCCAGCCCTGCAGCTGCCTTCTCCAGCCTAGCAGGCAACACACAAATCACACAGGGTGGTGCTCCCAGTACCCCCATTCCCAAGCTAAAGCCCCTTTAGCAAATCGAATTCACACCACTCCGTCTGCACACACATAGGCATCTACATAAACTCACACCAACCCTCACCCACATGGACCTGTGCATGAACCCACATGCTTGCTCCCTCACACATCCAGCCACCCACATGCACAGACAGTCTCATTAACCTCCCACATGTGGGCACACAGATGCTCCATTCCACATGCGCACCCATGTGTGCATACCTCCCTACACATACATGTATGTGCACGTACAAGTCCGCATTCACACACACATGCATGCCCCTCACAACAGGCATCTGCACCTGTGTACACAAACCCACATGCATCTTCACAGGCACAGGCACATATCCACCCATGCATGGCTTTCACATATGCACCCATGCTCCATTCCCTTCAAAACCTGTGCAGGGGCACACATGCACACACACACACGCACATACCCTCTTCACTGCATGACACCCCTGATCCACATAAGCCACATACCTCCTTCAGTTGTGACTAGTCACTGAAGAGACAATTGTCCACATCTGGCTGGGACTTAGTGCGTGTGGTTAGGCTGATCTTCATATCAAAGAAGTAGTTCGCCTTGCCCACGATCTCCACGCGTGAGAGAGCAGGATGCCTGGACAGCATGCTGTCAGTTTCATGCACACACAGGTATTTCACTGTGACTGAATTGCTGGGCTTTCCTGGGGCTTCATGCCTGCCTTCATGAACCTCCTACACTGTCACCGCAAGGCACACAAAACACCTTCTCCTGCTGGCTGGCAGGGGAACCGGGCTGCAGCCTCCCTGGTCAATTGTTTTCTCTGAGTAACTGAAACAAGATGTCTCATAGAGCCCAGTAGGAGGACAGGCAGGAGCAGGGCAGATGGAAACCAGGGCCTAAAACCCCCTTCCCTGGACTCAGGAACAGAAGGCACAGCTCTGGGCAGCCAGTCAGGGTGGGAAAAAAACAGTTTTGGCACCAGGTGTGCAGGGCAGGGTCTAAGCCCCAAGAGAATGCTCCTTCCCACAGGGAAGGTTAACTGAATTCTGCTACCTATGCTCCGGGGGCAGGGACTCTGGAGCCGTCCCAGGAAGGCTGTCTGTGACCTGATGATGAAATTTCAGCTAACTTCCAGCTCCTGGCATTTGGCCCATAGAGCGCCCCATTCCCTCTATTCACCCAGACTTATTTATCCCTCATATGCAGCAGAAAATGAGAACCTTCACACACACGATGCTTTAGGCCAATAACAAACTGCCTCTGCAGCACCTCCCTTGTACGTGTGTCGTTGGAGGCAATACTGCTAAAGGGAGCAGCGCACCTGCGTGTCTCACATTTGTGATTGCAGAGTAGAACTGAACCCTTCCCCTGCACAGGGCCTCCTCTAGACACAAACTGTGAGAACTGTGAAGCCGTGTGAGACGAGGAACACTGGGAACCACGTGCAAGTCCTGAGATGTCTCCGGTGCCAGTTTGCTTGTCTGTAAAACAGGCTCCAGGGCGCAGTGATCCACATCATCCCATGCTTCATACCAAAGGAGTGTCACACTTGAGAGATGGGTGCAGGCCAGCAGGGACCCCGGTAGAGGAAGTGCCCCTCATATGCAGGGAGAGGGCCCCTGCTGATGCTACAGGAGGAGAAACAGGGCTAGTCTGGACTCCTCTGAATTTCCAAGAGAAGGTGGGGAAGCGCCAAAGGCTGTGTCACTGTTTGCTGCTCTGCGTGGGATGCAGGTCAAGCTGGGACTAATAGCCCTGCCGGAGCTCCCTCCTGACCGGACCCCTTCCTCTGCTCTCCTGGGTGACTGCTGTCCTCATCTGGCTGTCTAATGCTATGTCAGCTGGCAGAGGAAGAAGCGTCAGGCATGCTCCACCCCAGCAGGAATTCAGCTGCCGTGGGCTTTAGGGGGTGGTCAGCCAGCCTGACAGTGAGGGCCGCTAGCCCAAGGGATGTGACCCTGGAAGGCAAGCAGGGCTCTGCAGGACAAGGAACCAGGCTCCCATGTGGCCCCTGTGGAGAGGACTCAGAGAGGAGCATGAGCCTCACGACCTGGATCTCATCCTAAGCAGCACCAAGCCCACCCCAAGTCAGCAGAGTCCCCATCCACACGGGCTGGACCCTGGGGAATGCCACGATCATGGCACAGACACAGCGGCTGCTGCAGGTTAAAGGAGGCCAAGGGGACAAGACAGGGCTGAACTCATGCCCTCATGGCTCGGGAGTGTCCTAGGGCATGAAGGCCGGCAGCAGACAGTTAGGGAAAGCTGAATGAGTCTGAGTATTAGATCAAGAATATGTTAGTGTTGATTTGCTGGGAATGCTCTTAGGGGTAGGGGCAAATCCGGCTGGGACTCAGGACTACTTCTATGGTGCATCTCCCACCTGCCGCTGGGCTCACAGCACCGGCGGGGGTGGCTGTAGTGCTCATCATTGCTCTCCTTGTTGTACTCACTGATGACAAAGTCGAGGGAGCACTGCAGTCTGTCCTTGTTGAGGTGTGTGTCATAGATGTCACTTTGAGTGATCATTCTAGCCTGGGTTGGGGGACTCTAGGCCAGGGACATAAACAGGGCAGCCAGCCAGGGCAGTGCAGTGTGCAGGTGCCAGGCCACGGTCTGCTGGGACAAGGAGTGAGGAGTGGGAGGTGCAAGAGGGTGGAGGGGTGAGGTCCTGAGTCAGGGACCCCAGACCAGCAGGCAGCGGTGTGTTTACCCTACGTGGGGTCCTCAGCCCACCTCCTTCCACGCCCTGTCTGGGCTCCGCCCTCTCTTCTGCCCCACCTACATTTTCTTCATCTCCCATTCCATCTCCCCCCACCCCTCTCCCTGCCTAAGTCCCCATGTTCCTAAGTCTCCATGTTCCTAAGTCTCCGTGCCTAAGTCCTCCCTGCTTACATCCCCTGTTCCTCCATGGACAAGGATGGGGCTACTACATGGATGGGGACAGCAGTCGAGGGGCAGGTCTATGGGCAAAATGGTGATCATAGCAATGGACATGCTGGACTGGTCGTGCCTGCAGGACATCCACTGGTGACATCATGGGCAGGGGGATGAGGAGCTTCACTGCTGGAAGCCTGAGCTTGGTTGAGATGACCCAAGACAATTGAAATAGGATCAACACTCTCAAAATATTCACTGCTCAACTATAAATATAGAAAAAGGGCAAGTGAGGATTTACAGCCAAGGAGCAGGGAGCAGCGTTAATAGATGAAAAATTATTAAGCTGAGACATCAAAGGCAGGAGTTTCTAGCTAAACTGACCTAACAGAATTCTTGCTAAAGGCAGGACACGGCCTTAGACATCAAAGTTGAGGAATGAGGAACTTTATCAGATGTGGAGGGTGATCAGATACCAAGGGTAGGGGGATTCTTTCTAAACTGACTTAGCAGGATTCTTTCCTAAAACTGGGCAATGCGGCCCTGGCAAGGACAGGAGGTCTGGGGCTGGGAGTAGTTTAGGTCTAGGGGAGAAAAAGGCTTGGAGGAGCTTAACTGAGGTTTGGTCAAGGTGAGTCTTGTCTCTGGATCCAGCTCCTCTGTGACAGGTAGGAGAGGGCAGGCAGGACCACAGAAAGGGGCAGGCCTGTCCTGAGGACCTCTGGCTCCAGCTCCAGCACTCAACGACTGGGTCGAACAGGATTCCAAGCAGGAACAGGAAACACTCTCCACAGTCATGCACTTTGCTAAAGGAAATGATATTTAAGGTTACACAAACAGTGACAGGGAAGTCCCAGCAGTGACCCAAACAGGATTATAAAGAAACTCTGACCATCCAGAGATGCCAAAGGGATTGCTCTCCTGCTCAGAGCCATCTGTTTCCCTCGAGGCCAGGACTCTGCAGTCTGCAGCCCGGGGAGTCAGTGGAGCCCAGCCTGCACCAGCCAGCAGCCCAAGCTCCGGAAGGCCACTCCCTGTCTTCTTCACTAGGCTGTGTGTTTCGTCTTTGGCTCTGCTCTGAGGAATGCACTCCTTGAGAAAGTCAGTGGTAATGTGTAATCCAAAACCATGAGCACTGTTCACATGCTGGTTCCTGAGCAGAAGTGTCCCAAGGATTCTTGTTTCCCCTGGAAGCTCAAAACAGTCAGACCTCAGATGCTGGGCTCTGCCCTCTTGTCTCCTTCTGCAGGGGCTGCCAGCAGACTTCCCCACAAATAGCACAGTTTCATAATGATGTGGAGTCATCTCAAAGCCAAATGCAATACCAACATTGGCCCATGGTCTAGAAGCATCTGCCTGTCCTTGATGGTTCGAGGTAGGGAGTAGAGACGGAGGGACGCTGTGCATAAGGGACAGGCTTGACCCCAGAGAACTCCCAGCACTCCATAAAGAAAGCTCCTGGGCTTCCCCTTTGAGAAACCACCAAATCTTGTGGCTGCTCAGTCCAAGCTCTTGCCATAAATGGTGAATATTAGTTTCTCAAAACCCAAATATGCAAAATCTCAACTCTTGGCCAACTTGTCCTGACCTCTTACGCCTGTGGGTGATGTTTATGTGCTTGATGATTTATTCATTATAACATCGTTTAGTGTTCACTTATTACTGCTTGTTTATTATAGAGAACTCTGGCCACTCATCTACATTCTCATTCTACTAATTCAGATGATGGGATCAATAGTCACCCACTCAGCCTGGAAGAACACAGCTTTCTCTTTCAACACCTGGCAGAAGGGAAACATGGCCCCTCCTGGGTAGCTGGACTTCTCCAAGTTACATGTGTGCTGGAGGCCCCAGGCTCAGTCCTGGGTCCATTGTTTCTCTCTGGGTCCCTATTACCTTGTCCTTGAAGCTGTAGGTTACAGGAAGCAAGGCACGCACAGCTGTGTCAGGTCTTATGTTTTTAAGAAGGGGTCTCTGCTGCACAGAGTCTCCCTATGTTGTCCAGGCTGGTCTGAAAGTACAGGGCTTGAGGGGATCCCCCGTCATGGCCTTCCAGTGGCTGGGATTGCAGGTCCACCACCACACCAGGCTACTGAGTCATTTTCAATCATGCTTAAACATCACTCCTGAAGCTGCTCATCTTGCTGCTTCTGAACTGTCAGATTCTACCACATGCATATTCAACCCAAAATCACCTCAACATTTTAAGCTACACAGAAAGTTCACTACAAGCATTTATCTCATTTATATGTACTCTATTTTTCATTAAAAAATGTATCTTGACTCCTTCTGAAAACTGAGATGTTATACAAAGCTAGTCACCATTTCAACTTATTTCCTTTTCAACCACTTTTCATAGTCTGTGAATATGTGGTATCCACCTTACTAAGAACCTTGAAGGTTAATATACAGATGTTTTCACCAACTCAGAAGGTCCAGCTGTCTATATTAAACCAACACTAAATTAGTCTTCATCAAAAAATCACATGAGCAAAGATCTTTTTGTTTTTGCTGGGTTTATAGTTTTATAACTTTCTGCCAAACCCTGACCTCAAAATATCTAGTAGAGACAAATACAAAACCCAGAAAAAATGTATGTTGACCATTCTGAAGACATGTCTGTTTTAATTTTACAAATAATTTTAAAGCCAGCTTGTTTATTAAAGATCTACTTAAGTCATGTGAACTTAAAATTATACCGTCTTAATTAATTTATGAGTTCTCTTTTATTTATAAGCAAATTTAGCAGATATATAACATAAAAAGATACATAGACATAAACACATTTAAACATGTACACATGTATACACACACACACACACACACACACACACATACACACACACAATCCAATAGGTTTTACCTCAGAAATCTAACCATGAGATAGCGATACAAACTCACTGGTTTGCAACACTGTTCACAAGTTTAAGCTTTTTTTTTTTTTTTTTTTTTTATCCCCTTAGGTAATCCAATGAAGGCTTTGAATCAAAATTCAGGGTAAACTCATCTCCATGGCAGTTTGGTTTTTAAAGGCCAAACCTCCCTGAACTAAAGAACACTGGGGCCAAAAAACACTCCCGAAGAAGATCGTGTGCTAATCAGGCCCAACCCTGCTTAGAACAGCAGCACCAAGCCTGAATACACACAAGTCCACTCCACATTCCCATTCCACAGCAAACTCCAGATTCCAAAGAATACTGCGGCCAAACAGTGTTCCAAAAGATGATCAATTTATCAACTTTGATTTCCCATGACTACTTGAACACATACATAAAAACAATCACCAAAACACAATCTAACTGCTACAGTAACAAACAACCCCAAGAATGTTTAAACAGAAATAGCCAGATTGCTTTCCTCTCTAAGTCCTTTGCAGTTATCCAATCTGCAAATGGAAATTCCCCTGGAATTTCCCAACTTGCGGGAGCAGATCCCACTCTCTGGGCCCCAAAAAGACATTCACCCATCCGGACACAGACGTCAGATTTCAAAGGCTGTTCTTCCTAGGCAATCAAAAACGTGGCTGGGGCCAGGAGTGATGGGGCCATAGAGAGACTGAAACCCACCTGCAGTCAAAAACAGATGGGCAGCAGTGTAGGGACCTTCCAGAGCTCTCCTCCCCACACAGCTGAGCCACAGGCAAAACTTTCCTGGTGAGGAAACAAATATCTGCTGACAAAACGCAGGGGGTTCTAAGTTCTGTTACTCCCTGCACAGAAAGCCCAACATGGAGACAACGAGCATTGCCAGGGAGGGGGCTTTAACTGCGGGCCACAGCAGAGGAGATGGGAGACCAGTCTCAAATCCACTAAAATAAGGGGTTTATATAGTAGAACAGAAATGTAACTACATGCAGGAAAAGAGGAATTAGGGTTATGGAGGGGAATTGGTGAGCGGAAGTCATGATGGCTGAGGAATCTGGCATCTCATTGTCTGGAATGATGATCTGGTAAGTTTCAGTTCCTTGATGCGGAAGGTGTGTTTCTAAGGAACTCAGATAAGCCAAATGTGAGTTTCTCAAGTTTTAATACTGGGAAGGCCAATTTCTATGTTCATTCAAAAGAAACCATAAATATCAGTTCTACAGGACGATTATGGTTTCATATCCAGCCGAGGGATCAGGTTTCACCAGAATGCAGGGCAGGGCATCCTTTATTTTCATCATGGCCCCCATTTTGGATGGCACCAAAATGACTTCCTATTATGAAATAGGGAATATAGATTTTTTTCTTTACAAATCATATTTGGAAAATCCAAATATTTGCAATTATTAGTCTCAAATAGCAACGACTACAGGAATCTACAGTCTGCAACTTGTGGCACACTTACCTACCTTGTTCCTCCTGGAGGTGGGACAGGAACTCGGGACCTGCAAAATGGTGGGACTGAAAGAGCTGTAACACAGACAGGGCTGAAACACGCCACCACTCACCACATTGTGGGTGATAAGGAGAGAAGAACTGTGGCCGTTCTAGGAGCGTGGACCTAGGAGTTCCCTGAGCCAGGGTTGTGACATGCTTTAACATCCTGTGTGGGGCTCTGTGGTTCCTGGCACCTCCGAGCTTTCAGATATCACCGCGTTTCTTTTGTCCAGATGCTGGTGCCTGCAGTGGAAGCCGATTGCAGTATGTCTGGTCCAGCCACACATCCTGAAGGTGTCTGAGAAGAACCCTTGGGCTGTCCAGGAATTGCCAGGGAAAGGTGGGCCACTGGGCCTTGAGAGATGGAGGGTGTCTGAGGGGAACTAAGGAGGGAAGAGGCTTGCAGAGTGGGCAACCCACTCCCCAACAATAAAGGAGTGGATGATATGCTGAAATATCAAGTGTGAAGATGAAGACAGGAAGAAAATCCTCCAGGGTGGCAGATAAACCATGAAGCTACAGGGCAGTTTCTCCACCCACAGCCACTTGCCCTGTAAATCCTGCTCAGTTCTTGAGTGTGCAGAGAACCTCTGTAAGGTGGAACCTGCATCCTCCACTTCACCAAAGTGACCACCAGAGGGTAGCATTCACCCACGGATGACCAGCTCCTTGGGCACCTGCTACTCCAGCCTCTTGCTGGAGAGCCGGCTCTGAAGGTGGCCCCGGGGTTGACATAGGGTCTGCCTTGGAGGAAAAAGTTTTGCAAACTAAACACTTCCTGAGCACTGTTCTGGGTTCTACAGAGCTCCCTCTACTTGGCTCTGTCCTTGTTACTCTGGACTACCTGAGTGTGCAGGGTTTTATTGATTAGAGCAATTGCCAGTAGATGGCGCAGCCTGCTGTTACAGCAGCTCTCCCCACTGCCCCTGCTAGACCTTCACAAGGCAGGTGACAATGAAGAAGTGGTTGCCCCCGTTGATGGTAGCAGTGGCCCATGTGGAGCAGCCACTGTGGGGATGCCAGCTGCAGCCGGAGAGGAGTGGCTGGCACTGCATGCTCCTCAGAGTTGGTGGGGGCCAGGAACAGCTGGGAGCTCCACGCTCCCAGGCACAGCTGTGGCCACCCAGCTGCAGCTCCAAACCTGGACATCCCTATGCTTTCAGGGCCTCGGAAAGTCCCCAGTCTCCACAGGTTCAGAAGGGCCTGCTCCTGCTCCCTGGCCTCTCCCTGCTCCCAGCACCTGCTGTGGGGCAGAGCAAAGTTGTAGCTGATCCCAGGAGCTGTGACGACCCAGCTGGGTGTTTGCACACTTGAGGCAGTGCTGACATGCCAGCCCCCTGCCACTTCAGCCCCCTGTGGACTTTGGGAGCTGACTAGCATGGGATGCTGGTGGAGGCTGAGGGCAGTCTGGCATAGGTTTTCAGGCACTGCTCAGCATGAACAGCCTGGGAGCTGTGGATGGCATGTTGATGGTGAGAGGCAGACAGGTTCCTGGGCAGAAAGGTGTGGATCCCTGGTGAATTCCCACCTTCAAGCCAGGGACAGCCTGAAGCCTTGGAACCAGGCTGTCAGCTCTGGGTGGAGGCCGCAGCCCAGACTGAGAACTTATGCTGCTTTTTTTGCACCTGCCCATGACTGTCCAGGGACCAATCAGCACACATTTCTTGCATTCCGAGCCTATAAAAACTCCAGACTCAGCCAGGCATCAGCACTGCCGGCTGTGGGAAGGAGTTACCCACTTCAGGTCTCCTCAGCATCTTGGAACAACCTGTCTGCAGAAAGGAGCTGCCCACCTTGGTTCTGCTTTGTGCTGAGAGCTGGACGCTCCTGGGCGGACCCTTCTGTGGAAAGGAACTCCCAAGAGCTGTTCTGTAGCTCAGTGATGCTCCTCTCCTGTCATTATCCCCACCATCACCATCATCGCCATCACCACCAGCACTGGTATAGCTTGGATGTCTATTCCCTCCAATATCATGTTAAAATGTAATTCTCATGTTGGTGGTGGGGCCTGGTGGAAGGCGATTGGATCATGGAGGCCGAGCCCCCATGAATGGCTCAGCCCCATCCCATGGTAACGAGTACATTCTCATCGTGACTTCAGGAGGCATCTGGGTGTTGTCTTGCTTACTCTTATTACATGGCATGCCAGCTCCCATTTCATCTTCCACCACACGTGACTGTAAGTGTCCTCAGGCCTTCACCAGAAATAGATGCTGGAACCATGCTGGTATAGCCTATACAACTCTAAGCCAATTAAACTTTTTTCTATAGAAATCGTACACCCTGAGGTATTTAAAGCAATAAAAGAACGGCTTTATATAATCATTACTATTACTACAGTCACCACCATCACCATTAGTATTATCACTTTCATCACCATTACATCACCACCATTACACCATCATCGCCACCATGTTATCATTATCACTTTCACCACCATACTATCATTATTGTCACCTTCGCCACTGTCATCAATACCATCACCATCTCCATCGCCACTGTATTCACTGTATTGCCATCACCATCATCATCTTCACCACGACAACTCAGGGTCTCTCAGTAGTAACTCTGCATTAGATATTGTGCCACACTCTTTATAAATCCAGTGTGGTTACATTGTCACCCTGAGTGTATACATTTATAGAAAAAACAAGGTGGTAATTGGATTAGTAACATGATAGGAGTGTGTGAACCTGCTTTGTATTCTCAGAACTATCTGTAATCAATAAAAGAGAGCCTCGCTTCATTTCTCAGCTCCCACGTTGGTGGACACTGCCTACACTGATTGGTTCTGGACATCCACAGTGGCGTTGTCACTGCTCCACTGGGCCCCACCCTCAGATTCTGTTTCCTTGCTTCCAGCATGCTCAGAAAGCTGTGTCTCCTGCCACTTGAGACCCAGGCATCTTGCTCTCTGTGCTCGTCGTCTTGCTTTTGCATATAATGCGGCTGGGCCTCAAAAGAAACTGGACTTCTTTACATTCAGCACATGTATACCTACCTGTTCAGGCACACATAAATTTGTCTTTAAGGAAAGACGCATGCACCTGCCCACTCCTCCGTGGATCTTTGCCTCTCCAAATCCTACCTGCTCCTCAAGTTCAGGTCTACATAAACGTTATCTATGGATTCCTCTCTGGTCAATGTGGCCGGGTGTGAGCTTTCTGAGTTTGGTCTCCTAGAGCACTTTTACGTTCACTAGAGGCTTTTACCATCAACCTCTTAGAGTCTTTCTACTTGAGCGTGAATTTCTGTCCCTCATCAGGCCAGGAGGTCTTGGAGGGCAGCAGCTAAGTCTCCTCCATGTGACCTGTCTCTCAGAGATCCCTGAGATAACCACAAACAAAAGCAAGCTAATAATGATAATATTCTCACAATAATATATAATGTATATTATCAATAATTATATATAATATAATCATCTCACAGTAACTGCTTAGTAGTTACAATTAATGTCTCCATTTTACTGATAAGGAAGCGGAGTCACAGAGAGGTTACGGAAATATTTGAAATTTACCCAGCTTGTCAATGGACAACCAGGATTTTAACCTGTATAGTCTGGTTCCATGCTCTTGCCATGAGGTTAGATGTTCCAGCAGTCTGCTGTACTGAAAATCTTTGACATTTGAGAGGTTTTATGGAGGGCCACAGTTAAGCTGCTTTTGAGATAGTGGATGAGGCTCTTTTAACTCCAGGGTCACTGCCCCTTCGTATGGAACTCACACCAAATCACAGCCATGTGTCTTGGCCTAGACTCTCCTCCTTTTTGGAACTCCCTTCCCCTGTGTCACTTCATTGATTCCTCTTCATCTTTTGTGATCCCCCAGGTATTATATTTTCTGTAAAGGTGACTGTCTAGATTGACCTACCCGGAAGCAGAAACAAATATGCAATTGCAAGTGTTTTATTTGGGAGGTAGTCGCAGGAAAGACTTCTGAAGCAGTGAGGAACTGAGACAAGGAAGAGAAGTGGTCAGTACACCAAGTGTGAATTTCCAGGCCACTGCTGTGGGCACGTGGGACTCATTTCCCCTGGGAACTTCCAGGAGACTGCATGGAACATGTCTGCTGGTGTCATCCCTTGGATGAAGAATGTGCAGAGCTATTAGTTTTCTCACACTTACTTGTGCCATGTGCACAGGTCAGTTGGTGGTAATGCTGGCGATTGGAATGCAGGCTGCTAAGTGCTGAGGAAGTGAGGACCAGTCGAGGGATGTGGGCAGCTTGCCCTTCCCCCAGCCCTCTCTGTGGGTTTGATGCCCTTCTCTGTGCTCCAGTGCCCTCTTCTCTCCTCTGGTTTCCACTTGCCTGTCCACCACCCCAAATTCTAGATGAACATTCATCAAGTATGGAGGGCCTGGCTCTTTTGCTTTCCTTTCTCCAGCACCCGATTTTGTTTCCAGCATAAAATGTATACTCAACAAAGACAGTAGGAGTGAGGAAATTCGTCCCATTTAATGGAAAGTCTGAAAAACTTCCATACATCTTTATTTAGAAAGTTTAATTTATGGAGAAATTCTCTTGAATAATTAAAAGAAATATTTTATGAAAGTTGCAGAAATAAAAAGGAAATTGCTTTGTGTAATTTGTAAAATCACCCCAAAATTTAAAATGCATAAAAAGGAAATGAGAAAAGGGGCCCAGAAGTGAAAAAAAGGTAGAAATGAAAATGAATCACAGGTGCTACAAAGCTCATTCTCTTCCACTGAACAAGGAATCAGGAAAGAGGGGCTACCAGTAGCCACATGTTGACACCCAGGCAGTTCTAAGTGGGTTCACGCAACTTCATTGACTTGGCATCTTAGTGAATTTGGTGGCTGAATGAATGAAACATGTGAGTGATCACCCAGGTACTCTGTCCAGGTGATACTTGACTGCCCGAAGATGGATAAAATGTTCTTCTGTGTACTTTAAGGAATTTTTAAAATCCTACATGTCATTACACTCCTGCGATGTGGTTTCAGGGTCCCTATGTCCTGGGTGTCCAGGGAAGGAGCAGAGGTGGGCAGGGGCAAAGTGAGGTCTGAGCTCTGCTTGTGCCTGTCTGATAGCTGTCATGTGGGTGTTTATGGTTGGTGGGCATTTGTGGTGGTTGTTAGGGTTGTCCCTGATGATATCTGTTTCTTGTGAGTGCAGGACAGGATTTTCCTTCCCCTTTGAGTTTGTTGCAGTCGTCACTTGCTTTAGTCAATATAAAAGAAGAATAAGTAACCTGTGTTATTTCTAGTTATGCTAGGGAGTGCAGGTGCTCACTGCCTTAGTCCCTTTGTTGTTGTGATGGTGTCTTCATCATCCTGAGGCCCACAGTGACATAACATGGTCCACAGTCCCCAGCATACATGCCATGCATCTGTGGAAATATCTATCACAATAATAGAGTGTTATGTTGCTGCCTTAAGTCACTGAGATTGAGGGCTTTTTAAAAATAATTTCAAGTATACTTTAGATTCAAATGTTGCATGTGCAGGTTTGTTAATGTGTGGCACTGTTTGGAGTTTGAACGGTCTTGTCACCCAGGGAGTTAGCATAGCACCCAATAGGTTGTTTATCAGCTCCTTCCCCCATCTTCTCCTACCCCTCTAATAGTCCCCTGTGTCTATCATCCCCATCTTTACGTACACATGTACCGAAGGCTTAGCTCCTATTATAAGTCAGAATAAACAGTATTTGATTTTCTATTCCTTTGTTAATCACTTAGGGTAATAGCCTCCAGCCTTATTCACTTTACTGCCAATGATATGATTTTATTCTTTATTATGACTGTGCAATATCCTGTGGTGTGTATGTACCACGTTTACTTTGTTAGATCCACCAATGAGCACCTAGGTTGATTCTGTGTCTTTGCTACTATAAATAGGGCTGCCATGAACACAGGAGTGCATGTGTCATTTTGGTAGAATACTTTATTTTCCTTTGGATATAAATCCAGCAAAGGGATTGATAGGTCAGATAGTAGTCCTGTTTTAAGTTCTTTGAGAAATCTCCAAACTGCTGTCCACAGTGGCTGAACTAGTTTGCACTCCCAGCAACAGTGTATGAACATTCCCTACTCTCTGCAGCCTCACAGGCACTTGCCTTTGACTTTTTAATCACCATCCTGATTGGTGTGAAATGGTATCTGGCTGTTGTTTTGATTTACATTTATCTGATGATTAGTG
The DNA here is from genome assembly GCA_963574635.1 of Cheracebus regulus. Lineage (NCBI taxonomy): Eukaryota > Metazoa > Chordata > Mammalia > Primates > Pitheciidae > Cheracebus > Cheracebus regulus. Next base: position 13,855 of record CAUYQU010024531.1, on the reverse strand, counting down.
GTGATGAGCATTTTTTATGTTTGTTAGCCTCCTGTATGTCTTCTGAGACGTGTTCTCACATCCTTCACAGGCCCATAGGCACCAGTGTCTGATGTTCCCCTATAGGTGTCCTTTAGCTCATCATTTAGCTCCCACTTATAAATGAGAACATGCAGTATTTGATTTTCTGTTCCTATGTTAGTTTGCTAAGGATAAAGGCCTCCAGCTCCATCCATGTTCCTGCAGAGGAAGTGATCTCATCCTTCGTTACGGCTACATAATATTCCACGGTGTATATGTCCCAACTTTTCTTTACCCAGTCTATCACAGATGGGCATTTAGGTTGATTCCATGTCTTTGCTATTGTGAATGGTGCTGCAGTAGACATATGCATGCATGTGTCTTTATAACAGAATCATTTATATTTTAGGGGTGGTACATACCCAGTAATGGTGTTGCTAGGTCAAATGGCATTTCTGTTTTTAGGTCTTTGAGGAATCACTGTACTATCCTAATTGAATAGCCTTTATTTGTTTTTCTTGCCTGATTGATCTGGCTAGAACTTCCAATACTATGTTGAATAGGAATGGTGAGAGAGGGCATCCTTGTCTAGTGCCAGTTTTCAAAGGGAATGCTTCCAGTTTTTGTCCATTCAGTATGATATTGGCTGTGGGTTTGTCATAGATACCTTTTATAATTTTGAGATATGTTCCATTGATACATAGTATATTGAGAGTTTTTAGCATAAAAAGCTGTTGAATTTTGTCGAAGGTCTTCTCTGCATCTATTGAGATAATCATGTGGTTTTAGTCTTTGATTCTGTTTAAGTGAAGGATTAATGTTTATATATTTGTGTATGTTGAACCATCCTTGAATCCCCAGGATGAAGCCTACTTGATTATGATGAATAAGCTTTTTGAGGTGCTGTTGCATTTGGTTTGCCAGTATTTTATTGAAGATTTTTGCATCGATGTTCATCATGGATACTGGCCTGCAATTTTCTTTTTTAGTTGTGTCTCTCCTGGGTTTTGGTATCAGGATGATGTTGATCTCATAAAATGAGTTAGGGAGAATTCCTTCTTTTTGTATTGTTTGGAATAGTTTTCAGAAGGAGTGGTACCAGCTCCTCTTTGTACATCTGGTAGAATTCGGCTGTAATCACAGCTGGATCTGGACTTTTTTTGCTTGGTAAGCTATTAATTGCTGTCTCAACTTCAGACCTTGTTATTGGTCTATTCAGGGATTCAACTTCTTCCTGATTAGTCTTGGGATGGTGTAAGTGTCCAGGAATTTATCCATTTCTTCTAGATTTACTGGTTTATGTGCATAGAGGTGTTTGTAGTATTCTCTGATGGTGGTTTGTATTTCTATGGAATCATTGGTGATATTCCCAATCTCTGTGACACATTTAGAGCAGTGTCTAGAGGGAACTTGATAGTGTATTAAATGCCCACAAGAGAAGTGAGGAAAGATCTAAAATTGACACCCTATCATCACAATTAAAAACTGGAGGAGCAAGATCCAACAAATTCAAAAGCTAGCAAAATGCTAGAAATAACTAAGATCAGAGCAGAACTGAAAGAAATAGAGACACAAAAAAACACTTCAATAAATCAATAAATCCAGAAGCTGTTTTTTTTTGAAAAGATCAACAAAGCAGACCTATAGCCAGACTAATAAAAAAGAAAAAAGAGAAGAATTGAATAGATACAATTCTGACCCAGTTTTAAGATCAAGAATATGTTAGAGGCTTGAAACATAAACTTAATTTAAAGAAACTTTATTTGAAGTATATATATATATATATATATATATATATATATATATATATATATAAAACGAAATCGCCACATGTAACAGGTATATTTTTCAAAATTTAGAGCAGGGTCAGCAAACCTTTTCTGCAGAGGGTCAGAATATACATATGATAGGCCTTGAGGGCCATCAGGTTCTCTTACCACTGCTCACCTCTTCCACACCTGAAAGCAGCCATATACAATATGTAAATGTATGGACATGGCTCTGTTCCAGTAAACCTTTATTTAAAAAACAGGAGGTCTGTGGTTTGTAGTTGCCAATGCCTGTTCTAGAGTATCGAAAGCTGGAATTTTGAAATATTTTCAGAATTATCCTGTAATCTTTACATTGCAAAAGACAGGTTATTTTAAAATATAATATAAAATTCTATATTTGAGTCATAATGGACAGTTTACAATGTGTATCATTTGATTTTTCCCATTACAACAACTCTGTGAGTTAATAAGTATCCTCATTTGAACAGTAAAGAAAGCAAAAACAACAAAGGAGAAACAGAGCTATCAATCACTAATTCTGTATGCTTCCTCTGGACATTATTGTTTAATCCACAAAAATTATTCATGAAGTACTGTTATTCCCATTTTCATGAATGAGAAAATTGAGATCTGAAGTAGTTAAATGATGATCCCAACATCACAGAGCTGTCATATGTCTGGGTCCAAATTTAAATTCCATTTATATGGGTCCCATCAATGATATTATCATGGTACATACCTTATTCTATAAATAATTCATAAGCCCAGTGGCTTTCTTCAGTCTTATCTAAAACCCAGTGAATGTGTCAGAAGATAAGATTTTGTGTCCTGTACTTTGAGCTTAGATGGAAGTGATATGCCAATCTCCCTTAAAATAATTTGGAAAACAACTTTTACTTGTCAACCTTTTTGAGAATTGTATTTCTATTGTGTACTGTGAATATCTAGAATAATAAAAGTTAAAAAAAAATGTATGTTATTCAAGTTTTAACCTGCTACATCTGGAGTGTTGTAGAAAACCTCCAGTGCCACGTAGTACCAGAGTTTATGCTTGCTCACCCCAGGCTAGCCATGCCCATGAAATAACTTTACCTTTCAGTCTAGCATGTGGACTAAACATACCAATTGAGCTTTATTGTCTTGGCTGAAAATCAAGTGCTCACTAACAAGTGAAGTATTTCTCAAAATCCTCCCTACCCCTAGAAGTGAGCTAGTAACACACCCTACTAATAATAAATATTTAAAGATGGAAATATATGTACAATTATGTAAAAAACTGAAATAAGCAGATTAGCATAGACTTGCATGTAAAAAATAACTTGCATTACTGATATTAGGCAGTTTCAGTTGCCCAGCAAACAAACCCTGAAATTTCAGTGGTTTCAGATAACAGAAGATTTTTTTCTGTTCTGCTTTTTTTTTTTTTTTTTTTTTGCTCAAAGTTCGATAGAAGATAGAAGAGGAATTTGTCCTCTTGGTGATAATCGAGGAAGCCAAGCAACTATCCTGTGATAATACATTCTCAGCACATGGCGTCTAGAGTCAGCATACAATAAAAACATATGGAGAAAGTACTATACCTTTTAATTGCTTTAGCTTGGATGAGATATTTATTACTTTTCTTCCCAATTCTTTGTCTAATGTCAGGCATATAGTTCCATTTCACTGCAAAGGAGGCTGGGAAATATCAGGGAACCCATGGGTGAGTATCCTACTTCAACATTGTATAAGGCAGAGGGTCTATTTCATTAATATTAAATATATCTTATAATTCATGTTACCCATTAATGTAGAGGTGTATTTATTATAAAGTACTATCTTAGTGAAAAAACCAAAGAAAATGTTATAATGTATCACTCCAGCCACTGTGCTATGACTATAATACATATCATCAATGGAAATCAGAAGAAATTTGTATTATCCACAAATAAACTGAATACGCAAAAAGAAAACAATGTTAGGTTCTTTAAATAAGGATTGAATTACTATGATGATTAATATGTGTTTAACAAAAATTTATATATTGAAATTTTAAAAACAATTTTGTTTGGATTAGCCAATAATGTTATGCAAGTCATTTCACCTTTTTGGTCCTCAGTTTCTTGTATTTTATTTTATTTTATTTTATTGAGACCAAGTCTCGCTCTGTCAACAAGACTAGAGTGCAGTGGCCCAATCTCAGCTAGTTGTAACCTCCACCTCCTGAGTTCAAGCGATTCTCCTGCCTCAGGCTACTGAGTAGCTGGGATTACAGGTGCCTACCACCACACCCAGCTAATTTTTGTATTTTTAGTAGAGACGGGGTTTCACTATGTTGGCCAGGCTGGTCTCGAACTGCTGATCTCAAGTGATCCACCCACCTCGGCCTCCCAAAGCACTGGGGTTACAGGCGTGAGCCACCATCCCTGGCTGGTTTTTTGTTTTGTAGATGAAGTAGATAAAATAAATAATTTTAACACTTTTAAAACACTAACCACTTACAATTCTATTAACTCTATTTTCAACTCCTAGTATTTTATTTCTGAATCACATGCCTTAAACATGTCACTAATTCATGGATTGACTGAAAAAATATTTATTATCTATTTCTCAAATATTATGATAATTTGTAACATGGTTGCAAATTCAAATCAGACAAGGACACAACATGTAATCACAGGGAGTATCTCATAATATATGCTGAAAATTTAATTTTGCAGGAAATGTTTTTAATGTACCACGCCATCAACAAACTACAAGGAATACTATCCAGGAGCATTCTAAGTAAGAGTGATAGTTTTGTTTTTCAAAAAGCATAATTAATGTCAGAGTTGATCGAATGAATTCTAATATTCTTGAAATGTTATACTAGGGGAAGGAGTTAAACTTTGAAACTTAATTATAAAAGATAAATGTCAATGAATTTATTTTTTAGACTTTTTTTACTTTTTGTATTTAATTGAAAAAATAAAATTATTATTTCTTCTCAAGACAAATACTAAAAGCACACGAAGCACCCCAGCATTTTCTTGTTTGCCCTGACGTTCTCAAAGGACAAAAAGTGACATTATAACTGCACAAAAGCTTTAAAAGCTCATTTTGACTTCTTGAACATTTAACAAGTGCATCTGCTATTGTACTGAACTAGCAGGTGGCTAACAATTTTTTACATTGCGAACCTTCTCCCTTAATGCCTGAGTGAAGCTTCATGTCATTTTCTGCCCTGAGGAGAAGAGCATACCTGCTGTTTAATCTGCCTAACTATCCTGTTTGATGAGTTTGCCATTTTGTGCATTCCAGTGTTAAAACTGTGCTTTCATGATGCACTCTACAGTTGCCTTCTTTCCAAAAGAGTCTGTTCTTCCTCTTATTATTATTTTTGAGACAGAGTTTTGCTTTTGTTGCCCAGGCTGGAGTGTCATGGCGTGATCTCGGCTCACTGCAACCTCTGCCTCCCGGGTTCAAGCAATTCTCCTGCCTCGGCTTCCCGAGTAGCTGGGACTACAGGCACACGCCACTGCGCCTAGCTAATTTTTTTTTTTTGAATTTTTTTTACTTTTAGTAAAGATGGGGTTTCACCATGTTGACCAGGTTGGTCTCGATCTCTTGACCTCATGATCTGCCCATCTCCGACTTCCAAAGTGCTGGGATTACAGGCATGAGCCACCGCGCCCGGCCAGGGTCTCTTCTTAAAGTCACAATGTGGTTCCACAGAGCAATTCAAAAGTGAAGCAGAAGTGATGTGGCACATGAAGACTGGCTTCTTCTTAGAGAGTGGGAAGTCATCTATTCTTGTGGTCACCGCTTTCTAATGGCTTGCTCTTGGCTTTGCTGATCCAGAATCCTACTTTTGGCATTTCACCAAGAACTAATCAGACTTTCGAGGATGGAGTCAGGATTAGTAAGCAAACACAAGCACATCATGGTTCATTAACACAGAATGGAGCTCTGGATTTCAGAACCAAGAACACTGGTGTCTCCATTCAAACTATACATCATCAGAATCAAAACATCTGGAAGAGTTTATAATTTAAAAGTAGGTTGATGGGGGTTGAACTGGTGTTAAAGAAGCTGTTCATTTTTGTAGGAGGTTTTATCTATTAAAAAAATGTGAAGAACTAGTATTTTCTCCAGCATTCAATATGCTTCTCTTGGAAAGAAAAAAAAAACACATATTGATTAGAATTTACATAGTGTCAGTTGTCACACTCTGCATGTATGCAATTTCACTTCATCTGCACTGTAATCTAAAATGGATAATACTGTTTTTCTCAGTTGCTAAGACAAATATGAAATCCAGAGATAATCTCACTGCCTTACAAGGTGAAAGCCCATTTGACGTCAAACCCCAAGCTGGTTTCATACTTGATGTGCTACTCTCATCCTCTCCACATCAGTACATTGCCTTTCCTGAATGTGGAAGACCAAGTAAAAGCTAGTGAAAAATTGTTTTTTTCTCCCTTTTATAAACTCAATATAAACATCACTGTACTCTGGTTGACACTTTTATTCCCACTGACGCTTGTACAAACTACAAGTTTCTTTATCTTCATTCTTATCCTGGAGCTGCTTTGTTTGTCTTGATTAGTCTTGGGTATTTCTAAACCTCTAGAAACACTTTCAAAAAGTGAAATATTTTTGTGATGTGACTGGCCCCTGCTGAACTCCTGTTGCCTTCTAGTGTTCATTATTTTCATTCAAGTAAATGGATTTTTTAAAGGCAGTCCTACTCGACGATATAAAAATATTAAATGACTTATTTTTCTTTAAGCACTGCTTTCCAAGATATTTGGTTGAATTCCCATTCCACAGTGGGGGATAGAGCCTTTAATGACCATCATAGGATGCTTCTATAGCTGTTTAAACGTTGTACACAACACAGTTAATCAAACTCGGTATAAAATTTATCATGATCATCTATTCAAAGCTTTGCTCTGCCCCATTGTTGGCTCTAATTGTGGCTTTAAGAAGATTAACGGGAAAAGGAACAGGTCTTCTTTTTTCAGTTCTTCCTTTCCTTCCTTCCTCTAGGAAGCAGCTACTTTAGTAATGAGCATTAAAATGGAGGAAAGAAAAATGATGAATATCAGTGTATTTAACTGTGTATAGTCACAATTTGCTCGGCGGTGGCTGCTGCTGCTTTTCTGGCCAACATTGACTGATGACCTCTGCTTGCCAGGTATTTTTCTCTTAAGAGGGACTTACAGTGCCCACTCTGCAGGGCTTTTCCACTGCACAGGCCCTGAATGTGGGAGTTTGAGCTCATTCTCTTCCACTCTGATCCTCTGGGCCTCTATGCTTAGGAGTCTACCTCATGTACAGCCATGTTCCTTGATGATTTGCCCTCCTGCATGGTCCCCACAAGGATGTCTAAAGAGGAGTTACTTTCCACGGTGTGCACCAGACACAGAGGAAATTCACATATCTGTACCTTGCCAGTGATTATGCCAGCTTCACATACACCCCACTCTGCACTGCCCCTTCTTTCCAATTTTCTTTCTCTTTGCTTAGAAAGGCAGAGAGGGACAAAGTCAAAAATCCACAGCTCATGTGTATGTTCAAAATGAAAGAATGCACTCCAGGTTTTCTTATTGTAGCACAGGTATTTGAGTGATTCTCTTAAAGCACTCTATCGCTTGATTTGGCAGGAGAATCCCCAACCTTTCACCTTCAAGCTGGGATAGCTTCTCACCATCCACAATTCACTTTCCACGAGGCCATGACTTTGGTGACACTCCCTTTCTCTTTTACCTTCCCACACTCTTTAGATATATTGAGTAGAAATTAAGGTTGAGAGCCTAAATGGTAAAAGGAGGGCTGATTCTAATAGCACTTAGTAAGTCCCAGAAGAAGAAATATGGCACCAATTTTTGGTAGCTATCTTTAAAATACAATGCATTTAGTGACGGTTTCTTCAGCTTTGGCTTGAGCTGACTTGTTAAATCCTAGAAAACAGAAAAAATTCTATCATATTTCCAATTACACATTTTAAAAAATACATTATTTCAAAATATTACTGACTGCCTTCTATACAACAGCCATTGTATGTGAATGCTAATATAGAAAACTGAGAAAACACAATTACCACTCTCACAGTAACAGTCAAGTGTATTAGTTCATGCCCTGTCCTTAGCCACAATACTCACAGATGGCCACTAGTTTTAACTGGAGCCTTCTCTCTGTGATCATGGTATTTGTTAAGTGTGATAGGAACATTTAAAGAGGTGAGAATGGTTTCTATGGGAAGTGGGAAGTCAGGGAAGACTTCACAGATGAAGGATTGTTCCTATTGCCTCTTATAGAACAAGTAAGAATTAGCCAATTAAAAAGATAAGAATGGGCAGTTAAGATAGAAGGAATAGCATGTGAAAAGCAAGAAGGCATAAAAGAAATGAGAAAACACAAGTAATCAAGCACGACTTAAGCAAAGAGTCCATAATAATAGTAGAAGGATAAACAGGGTAATCATATTTAATGACTTTTTTATTACTGCTTTCAATGATTCTGAATCTTTGTCAGGCATAAGAATTTTTCAGGGTTCTGGTTCAAATGCAAATGCAAATTTCTAAATCCCAGCAGAGATTTCCCAGTCTCACCAAAAATTTTCAATCAGTAATTGTGAAGTAGGGCCTCGTAGCTTCATTATTAAAGGCATTCTGGGAAAATCTAAGCAGGTAGCTGTTACAGTTTCCTGTCATCGATTCTGAGAAGTCACTAAAGGAGTTTACATAAGGGGGTACTATAATTATATTTGCATTTTAGATACACACCTCTGACTACCCTGTGGCTGAATGATTGTAATAAGGTAAGACCAGAGGCAGGAGATTAATGAGATGTCTCTTACATTGGTACAAGCAAGGTATGAGGGTAGACCAGTGTCAGATTACAGAACTGGCCAGTCAGGCATCTGCCTGAAATACTGACATTACAATAATCACTGAACAGAACTGAAAATGTCATACTAGCTAAATTGAGTTTCTTAAAAAGATTTTTTAACATAATTAACAAAATGGCAAAACGCACACTGATTATGCTCCCACTGAGTTAAAGAGAAACAATTTTCAAAGACTCTTATCTCTGTTCATTGTGCATTTGTTTGTTTGTTTAGTTGAGATGTTCAAAGTGGGGAATGCCACTACAGGCCAAAACAGCCCTGAAATTTTAAGTCAGAAATTGCAGTCAATTTAAATAATAAAATCATAGAGTATGCAGCACATATTGAAAGTCTTATTTTGTTATATAATTTAAGCCCTTTGATACTTCTCTCAAAGAAATTCTGAGATTTAAGGCAAGTGCAACAAAAATGTTACAGAAAAAACAAAAGCTACTTGTTTTTCAAATGTAAGAAAACCTACTAGCAATAAAACAGGGAAAAAAAAGGAAGTCAACAGCCATTCTATTTCAGTTACTTGCATATTTGATCAAAAAAAAGTTAGTTGAGTGAAATAAGAGATTTAATTCATGGCAATTTTTTTTTTGTCCTTTGTGGTTATTTTTCAGGTTTTTGTTTTTGTTTTGCTTTTGTTGTTTTGCCAAAGAAAAGGATTTTTAGCATAGAAAGTGTTAATTCTAGAAATTGGAAGAGAACGAAGAAATACATACACACGTGTGCACACACACACACACACACACACAGAGATTTGTGGATTCTAAGTTTGTGAATTATGAGTACAGTGGATATTTCTTCAGGGAATTGGTAAAACTCAATGAAAAATCTTGAGCAGTGCCTTCAGGCATACTGAATTATAGGCAATTTTGCAAAAGGTTTTTGGGTCTATAGAATGGCATGGATATATGTGAAGGAGTTACTTAGTCATCCTGTCGTTGCCAACTCTTTGTTACCTGATGATTGGGTTCCCTGTTAATTCCTTGGTGGCCCCGAAACTCCTGACAATTCATGTGGTTAAATCTTCAGGAAGGACCAATATTAAGTTTTCTTCCAGCTGAGGGCCAAAAAATTTAGCTTGAGTTATAGAGAACAAAATAACTCTATTTGTTCAAAACTTGAGTTTGTAGAATGAAATTTATGCACAGGAGATGAGAAAACTTTCCTGAGAGAAGCTAGATTTGCCAGTTGCATTGTAATAAAACTTGCCTTGTGCTAACAATGCAGATGTGCCTGCAGCACGAGCAAAGACGCTGTGCTGAAAAAGAAAGCCTCCGTAGGAAGGTCTTATAGGAAGCTGCCTGGCCTCAGAGGGTGGACATTCTAGGGCAGAATCCAGCAATTAGGAAGGTGGAAGAACCCCTTCTTTTGGAAGTGCCTGTAGAGTAGAAGAACATTGCATATGAATGGTATGTTGGGTAGGAGCAGGGACATCACTAATGATGTGGAAGCTAAGGCATTTAGGGACCATCTCAGGCATTTAGAGGGTCTAGTCTGAATCCATTATAGTTCCTCTACTCACATCAGATAACTGGAATTCTGAGTAATTCTATTTTCCTGTGGCTAGGCTGCAGGAAAAAGAGTAGCAAGAGTGGTCTCATGCTGGGAGGGCTTAGGATCTGATGGGAGAATGAGGCTGGATCCTACCCAACCCACACAACATCCAAAGCTTTGCAGCTACTGTCTCAGATAAACAGCCATGACCTGAGCCGAGGAGCTCAAAACCAGCGTGGGAATCATGGCAAGGCCCCATTTCTACAAAATATACAAAAGTAAGCCAGGTTTGGTGGCACACACCTGTAGCTCCAACTACTCAGGAAGCTGAAGTGGAAGGATCACTTGAGCCTGGGAGGTTGAGGCTACAGTGAGATGTGTTTGCCCCACTACAGTCCAGCCTCGGTGACAAGTGAGATCCTGTCTATACAACAATGTACTAAAGAGAATATGGCTGAGATAACAGTGTGAGACACTGGAATCTTAGATATCTGCGGACACTTTTTTTCTATTTGTTAATTGATACTCGGTTTGTATCAGTACCTGAGAACCTAATATGCTCCATTCCTCTTGTCACCAGGGTTCAATTCTAGGATAGTCAGGAACTCCTGAAAGTCTCAGTTTTTCATCAGTCCAGTAGTGATCAAAGGCAGAAATTAAACTGAACATTTGAAATCTTAAAACTTTAAATCTCACATCTAACTGTGAACCAAGATTCATCCATCTTGGCATTTTTATAAGTTAATTATTTAGAACCTAAAATACATACACACATACATATTAATATATGTTCTTCATGAATAGAAATTGTATCTTTCTTATCCAGTTAAATAAATGCTAAAACAATATTTAAAGATTAATAATCTAAGGGTATACCAAATCATTTTGCTGTCCAGGTAGTTACACACCTTGGTCACACGCCTACGTCTGAACTTGGGAAGGCAGAAAAAGATTTAAGAGATATCTAGAAGGAAAATCAACTTTCACCCTTTGATCTTTTGTCTAGGGAAATCAACTTCCACCCTTTGATCTTTTGGTTACGGGTTTTTCCCTCCTGTGTGTCTTATGTTAGAAGGAATTGTGTATACGAAGCTCTTTGAGGGGAGAAACTGTGACATCATGTGCACAATCCTTCTTAATGCACTTCACATAGTAGGCACTAATGAAATGTTTGCTGAATGTTTGGATGAGATGAAACTTAAAGGCACCGCATAAAGTGCTGTTTTGTCCCAAGATGAAAAATAGCAAACATACCACATAGAAAAAGTAAGCTGCCTCCTTTGCTTGAAGAATGAAAGGACACATAGTGGCTTAGACATGTAATTTGAAATTTTTACTCAGTTTGTGACCTTGGTTATAACTTTGGGTAATTGGCTAACCACCATTTCCATCTATTTTCGTGTCCTTCTATTCCTTTAATCGTAGAATCATAGTAGCAAAGGTAATTCTTACTGACCTCATATGATGGCAGTGTAAATAAATAATCAAAGCTACGGTTAAGCACTTTGTGACTGAAACATAATATGCCTTCCTAAATGTTTGTGGAAGTAGTCAAGCTGACCTTTCAGCAGTCAATGAATTATTCAGACTGCACTGTCATTCTACAGCAGTCCAAATACTAATAAGATTCCTTTGACATCGATACAAGCCTAGTTATATAATTTGCATGCATAAAATAATTTCACATCGTATTTATCATATTCCAATTATACAAAATATTCTACCAAAAACAACCCAAAAAATCTTAGAAATAATAAAACTATAATATAGAGTTGATGCTTAAGCCACATGGGTTTGAACTGCATGGGTCCTTTATATATAGATTTTCTTCCACTTCTGTCACTCCTAAGACAGCAAGACCAATTCTCCTCTTCCTCCTCCTCCTTCTCACCCTACTTAACATGAAGACGAAGAGGATGAAGACATTTAGATGATCCACTTCCACTTAATGAATACTAAATATATTTTCTCTTCCTTATGATTTTATTAATAACATTTTATTTTCTCTAGCTTACTTTACTATAAGAATAGAGTATATAATACTTAAATATGTAATCTATATTTTATATAAAGTATATAACACATAAATATCATAAAAATGTATGTTCATTGAATGTGTTCTCAATAAAGCTTCTGATCAATAGTAGGCTATCAATAGTTAGTTTTGGGGGAAACAAAAGTTATATGCAGATTTTCAACTGCACGAGGGTTTGGCGCCCTAAACCCCTACATTGTTCAAGGGTTAACTGTATTCTCAATAGTATGATTGGAATGGGGATTGTGGAAAATAATACAACAGCACGTCAAATGCTAAAAGCCATAAACTTCCAGTTTCAGGCTAAGTTTCTGGTAGTTACTGCACTTGACTATTCATGAAAAGGTTTTAAAATCTGGTTGAAATATGACAATTTAGATAAACATCTAACCTAATTCCTAAATTCAAAGCATTATTTCTGGACAAAGGCCCATCCACAGAAACACACAGGACAATCCTACTGAAAGAAAGACTTCCAAAAAATGTAGGAATGATTGCTTTTTTATTCAAGACATTTATTTTACCATTCCTTTTTGCCTGCACCCAAAACACTCAATGAAAGAAATAAGAACAGAGAAGTACGAATTCCCTTCATGCTTTTCATAAAATGAAAAATATTGTGATTATCTGAAAACCAGCAAGAAATTCTCCCAGAGCTTAATGACGATGATAACATTAGCCCTGCTCTGCTGAAAGGATGATCAAAGGTGGTAATGAGAGACAACATAACCTTGCATTAGTCAGGTTATAAAAGAAATTCCATCAAAAGATGAAATCTCCAAAGTGTAAAATTGAAATGTTACAACTTACAGATGACTCTGTGTCTTTTCCTGCAAAGGTATTAAATGTCACAACATCATAGAGGAAAGTTTATTATTACTGAGATGTGATAATGTTATATATATATTTGTGTGTGTGTGTGTATATATATATATATATATATATATATAATTTATGTAAGTACATTAAGTCACTCTTTTCGTCTATCAAACTAAAAAGACAATATTCCTGAAAGATGCAGCTACCTATAATTTGTGAGTTTCAATCCACATGAGACCAATTCACCACATTTGTGAGTCCCTTGGCACTGTTTAATGATTCTTTTAAGAGCTGAGATGAACTTTCTCCTTGAATTGCGTGCAAATTCAATCACATCAATCTAGCACTTTTATTTACGGGAGCAAGAAGTTAAGATGCTTACCCATTCTGGTGTTTCACAAAAGCAGTAGTTAGAGTTTCCTGTAGAATGTTTTAATTGATTATGAAATGTTAAAGGAGAAGATACACAGAATATCCATCATACAATAAAGAATGGAGGAATCCTAACATTACTTGAGACTCTGGTGTCTCTATTAAACTCATGCTGTAAGATAAAGTCAAAATAAATTCAGATTAAAGATTATGCATTAAATAATGAGTAGACAATTATGATATACATTATAAGGGAAACAACATATACATTCCCTTGGGAAGTCCACAACCCTAAAACTAAAAGTCTCAAACCTCAAAGTTTGTAGCTTTGCTTTTTATTGACTTTAACATTACACTGTGAATATTAGACAGATCAACGAGATAGAAAATTAACAAGGATATCCAGGACTTGAACTCAGACCTGGAACAACTAGACTTAACAAATATTTACAGAACTCTCCTCCCCAAATCCACAAAACATACATTTTTCTCAGTATT
>CAUYQU010024528.1:0-16008 GCA_963574635.1 Cheracebus regulus | reverse complement strand
GCCCATAATCCCAGCACTTTGGGAGGCTGAAGCGGGCAGATCACTTGAGGCCAGGAGTTGGAGACCAGCCTGGCCAACATGGTGAAATCCCATCTCTACCGAAAATATACAAATTAGCCAGGAGTGGTGGTGCGTCCCTGTGGTCCCAGCTACTTGGGAGGCTGAGACAGGTGAATCACTTGAACCTGAAAGGCAGAGGTTGCAGTGAGCTGAGATCACACCACTGCACTCCAGCCTATGCGACAGAGCAAGACTCCATCTCAAAAAATAACAAAACCAAAAAAATAAAATGAGAGACCTGGCTGAGCACAGTAGCTCATGCCTGTAATCCCAGCACTTTGGGAGGCCAAGGTGGGCAGATCACTTGAGCCCAGGAATTCGAGACCAGCCTGACCAACATGGTGAAACCCTGTCTCTACAGAAAAATACAAAAATGAGCCAGGCATGGTGGCAGGTGCCTGTGGTCTCTGGAGGCTGAGGTGAGAGGATCGCCTGAGCCCAGGGAGGTTGAGGCTGTAGTAAGCCATGATAGCACCATAGACTCCAGCTTGGATGACACAGTGAGACAGAATGGAATAGAATAGAATATGTAAATATGGTGCTAGGCATGGTGGCTTGTGCCTGTAATCCCAGCCCATTGGGAGGCCAAGGTGAGAGGATCACTTGAGCTCAGAAGTTCAAGACTAGCACCACAGTGAGATCACCATCTCTATCTTAAAAAGAAATAAATATAAAAAATTTAATTGAGAGACCTGTGACTCTTTCTTTTCTTTTTTTTGAGGCGGAGTCTCGCTCTGTTGCCAGGATGGAGTGCAGTGGCATGATCTCGGCTCACTACAACCTCCACCTCCCGGCTTCAAGTGATTCTCCTGCCTCAGCCTCTCAAGTAGCTGGGACTACAAGTGTGTGCCACCATGCCCAGCTAATTTTTTCTATTTTTAGTAAAGACAGGGTTTCACCATGTTGACCAGGATGATCTTGATCTCCTATCTCAGATGATCTGCCTCACTCGGCCTCCCAGAGTGCTGGGATTACAGGCGTAAGCCACCACGCCCTGCCAACTCTTCCTTTCACTTGAATACTTAGAGGCCATTGCAGGATTATTAATTGGCCTAATTTTCCTATTGTTGTATCTCATGGAATAGGGAGGCCTGAGGAGAGGGAGAGAGACAGTCAGTGGAGCAGTCAGAACACACACATTTATGGATTAAGTTTGCCATCTTATATGGGTACAGTTGGTGCCATTTCAAGACCAATTACAACAGTAACATCAGCTGAGCGCGGTGGTTCATGCCTGTAATCCCAGCATTTTGGGAGGTGGAGGTAGGTGGATCATCTAAGGTCAGGAGTTCAAGACCAGCCTGACCAACACAGAGAAACCCTGTCTCTACTAAAAATACAAAAAATTAGCTGAGCATGGTGGCGGACACCTGTAATCCCAGCTACTCGGGAGGCTGAGGCAGGAGAATTGCTTGAACCCACGAGGCAGAGGATGCGGTGAGCCGAGATCACACCATTGTATTCCAGCCTGGACAAGCAGAGCAAAACTCCGTCTCAAAAATAAATAAATAGGCCAGGTGCGGTGGCTCATGCCTGTAATCCCAGCATTTTGGGAGGCCAAGGCGGGCGGATCATCTAAGGTCAGGAATTCGAAACCAGCCTGACCAACATAGAGAAACACCATGTCTACTAAAAATACAAAATTAGCCGGGTGTGGTGGCGGGCACCTGTAATCCCAGCTACTTGGGAGGCTGAGGCAGGAGAATCACTTGAACCTGGGAGACAGAGGTTTCGGTGAGCTGAGATCGTGCCATTGCACTCCAGCCTGGGCAATAAGAGTGAAACTCCATCTCAAAATAAATAAATAAATAAATAAATAAATAAAATAAACAGTAACATCAAAGATCATTGATCACAGATCATCATAACAGATATGCTAATGAAAAATCATTGAATTTTGCACAAATTTTCAAAAATGTGACACAGACAAGAAATGAGCATATGCTGTTTTCCCAGTCAACTGGGAAGATGGTGCCGGTTCACTTGCTCGAAGCAGGGTTACCACAGACCTTCAATTTGTGAAAAGCTCAGTATCTGCAAAGGGCAGTCAAGTGAAGCACAGCAAAATGAGGCATGCCTGTAGTTGAATGATAGATACACTCTGACATTATAATTGTTTGTATTTTTGCTTTGTATATTATTTTTTGCTTTATATATTTTGATGTTCTGCTGTGAAGTAATTAAAAACTCACAACTTATCAATTTGCGCAACATAGAAGAAAATAGATGCCTGTGCCAATTAGGCTAATTCAGTGAGGGTTTATAAAGGGACTGTTTACAAAGGTATGGGCAGGGTGTAGGGAAACCGCAGGGCTGTTGCATGGTACTGATCTTGTAACTACAGTGGCCATTGCTCCCCTTGGGCAAAGGAGAGGAGAGAGAGGATACAGGAACCTGGGGGCTGGGAGCAGAGAGGAGAGGGCAGCCTGACAGGATGGGACCTTGGGTGAGGCCCTAGACCATTCTCAGGAATGAGCCTGGTAATTAACACCTTGACCACATTCTCCTGGCTCCCCATGGCCTCCTGCTAGGGTTCCTCATGGTCTAGCTCAACAATAAATCAGCGGCCAGGGGAGCCAAGCCTGGTAGCTGCAGTCAGTCATAGCCAGCCTTCCTGGGATCTGGAGACACAAATGAGGTGAACCAGCACAATTGCAACAGTAACATCAAAGATTACTGATCACAGATCACCGTAACAGATATGCAAATAATGAAAAAGTATTAGCCTTTGTCTCTTTAAAGATGCTGTTCTGGTGGTTGAGGTGGCTCACGCCTATAATCCCAGCACTTTGGGAGGCTGAGGCGGTGGATCACATGAAGTTAGGAGTTCAAGACTAGCCTGGCCAACGTGGTGAAACCCCATCTTTCACCAGGCATGGTGGTAGGTACCTGTAATCCCAGCTATTCGGGAGGCTGAGGAAGGAGAATTGCTTGAACTTGGGAGATGGAGGTTGCAGTGGGCTGAGATTGTGCCACTGCATTCCAGCCTGGGTGACAGACTGAGACGGTCTCAAAAAAAAAAACAAAAAACAAAAAACAAAGATGCTTTTCTGGATTCAGGGTTGCATTGTTTTAAGAGAAGTCTGTTGTTATTCTCATCTTTGCTTTTCTGGATATAATGTATCTCCATTTTCTCTGACTGCTTTTAATATTTTCTTTTCTCTCTTTTTTTTTTTGAGATGAGGTCTTACTCTGTCACCCATGCTGGAGTGGAATGGTAAAGTCATAGCTCACTGGAGCCTTGACTTCAAGGGCTCAAACCATCTTCCCATCTCTCCTCCTGAGTAGCTGGGACTACAGGCACGTGCCACCACACCGGCTAATCTTTTCTATTTTTTGTAGAGACAGGGTCTCATGATGTTGCCTCGGCTGGAATATTTTCTCTTTATTGCTGATTTTCAGCAGTTTGATTATGACGTATCTTGGTATGGTTTTCTTTATGTTTATCATGCTTGGGGTTTATTGAGATTCTTGGATGTGTGAGTTTCTAAATATAAAATTTGAAGAATTGTTAGCCAGGATTTCTTCAAATGTATATTCTGCCACCCCTTCTCCCATCCTGGACTCCTACTCTATGTATGTTACACTGTTTGGTATTATCTCACAGGTCACTGAACTTCTGTTTTTTTTTCCCTTCTGTTCATTTTTTTCTCAGCCTTTTTTTTCCTTCTGAGCTTTAGTTTAGATAGGTTCTATTGCTCTGTCTTCAAATTTTTTTTTCTTTTCTTTTCCTTTTTTTTTTTTAAGATGAGGTTTCACCATGTTGGCCAGGCTGCTCTTGAACTCCTGATCTCAGGTGAGCCGCCCACCTTGGCCTCCCAAAGTGCTGGGATTACAGGCGTGAGCCACTGTGCCTGGCTGCTCTGTCTTCAAATTAACTTATCTTCTGCATTTTTATTAAACTCATCCAGTGAGCTTTTCATATCAAATGTAGTGTTTTGAAGCTCCAGGAATTCCATTTTGTTCCTTATTTGAATCTTCCATTATTTCTTCATTGTGCTTGGCTCTGCTGCTTGCTTCATTGTGCTTGGTTCTCCTACCCTCAGCTTGTGTCCCTTCTCTCAAAGATCACAGTCCTGCTTATGCTTAGTCTTGTGTCTAAAAACAGTTGTTGCGTATCATTTGTCCTTTTTTTTTTTTTTTTTTTTTTTGAGACAGAGGTTTGCTGTTTTGCCCAGGCTGGAGTGCAATGGCATGATCTCAGATCACTGCAACCTCCGCCTCCTGGGGTCAAGTGATTCTCCTACCTCAGCCTCCCAAGTAGCTGGGATTACAGGCATGTGCCACCATGCCTGGCTAATTTTTTGTGTTTTTAGTAGAGACAGAGTTTCTCCATGTTGGTCAGGCTGATCTTGAACCCCCATCCTCAGGTAATCCGCCCACCTTGGCCTCCCAAAGTGCTGGGATTACAGGCGTGAGCTACCGTGCCCAGCTCATCTTTTTTATAAGTGATTTTTGAAGGGCAAATTTACAGGAAGACGTATACGATTGGAAAAAACACTAAGATTTTCCAGACCAAAGCCATCTTGTTAATTTGCAGGTTCTGACTCATTGGGTCTGGGGTGGGACCCAAGATTCTGCATTTCTAACAAGCTCTTGAGTGATTCAGAGGCTGATTATCCCCAGACCACACACTGAGAAGAAAGACACCTAGAGCAATTGTTCTCAACACTGACTGCACATTAGAATCATTTGAAAGACATAAAATTCCAGTACCCACATCATACTCCAGAAGAGTTAGATCAGAATTTTGGGAGATGGAACACGGGCATAATTTTAAAATATTCTAAGTTGACCCCAAAGTAAAATCAAGGTTGAGAATTACAGTTCTAGATAGTAAAGGAGGAAAAGCAACTCAAAACACCTACAAAAAGATATAAATAACCTAAATAAATTTCAGAATGGAAAAATGCAAAGTCATACATTTAGGGAAATATATTCCTAATCACAATTATAAGACTCTAGACTAACAATTTTGACTTGAGAAAATATGTACTTCAAAGCAACAATATGTGATATACCATTTAAAGAGCAGTAGAAATAAAAGATAAAAGATTTTCCTATATTTATATAAAGCCATACTATCAGAGTCTAGAATGTCACATTTACATTTTTGTACAGTTTTGTTAGTTATAATCTAAACAAGCAAACTTTAGGAAGTGATGAAAAAGATGACTAAAGGACAAAGGTATGAAAAAGTTTTTATGCCAAGATAAACTGAAAGAAAAGCTTTCAAGAGGATGCAATTGACATTTATATTATATATGCATAAATAAGTATAATGTGAATTTATTTACCAAATCCTAGACTACTAAAACAGTGATCATACCATTTATTTAAAAAAAAAATAGCAAAGCGAATACAATGAAGAAAATAATTCACTTTGATACCTATTATCTAACATTTTGTAGATTTTAAAACTCATTTATATTCCTAATGTATTAACACAAGAAATGAAAAGAAAACAGATACAGATTGAGAAGAAAAAAATTAAACTTTCTATTCACAGAGAGCATGCTTGTCTGTGTAGAAGTTCAAAAGAATCAACAAAACTCCTAAAACTAATAAGAAATGATACAAGGTTGCAAGATACAAGGTTAATATACAAAGGTTCACTTTCCTACATATCAGCAATGAATAAGTGGAATTTTAAATTAAAAATACAATACCATTTACATTAGAATACCCCCTAAATGGAATACTTAGGTATAAATCTTTGAAATGTGTACAAGATCTATATGAAGAAAACTACAAAACTCTGAAAGGAAAAATCAAAGAATTAAATAATAGATATTTTATGTTCATGGATAGAAAGACTCAGAACTGTAGAACTGGCAGATCTTCTCAACTTGATCTATAGATTCAATGAACTAATTAAAATCCCTGCAAGTTATTTTGTGAACATCAACAAACTGATTCTAAAGTTTATATAGTAAGGCAAAAGACTCACAATAGCCAACTCATTATTGAAGAAAAACAAAGTTGGAAGACTGAAACTACCGAACTTCAAGACTTACCATAAAGCTATAGTAATCAAGATAATATGGTATTGGTGAAAGAATACACAAAAAGATTAATAGAATGAAATAGAGAGCCTGGAAATATAAGTAAACTAATCTTTGATAGAGGAGTAAAGAAACAAAATGGAGAAAAGATAGTCTTTTCAACAATTGTTGCTGTAAAAACTGGACTCCACATACAAAAAAAGGAAAAGAATCTAGACACAAATCTTACACCCCTCACAAAAATTAACTCAAAATGGACCAGAGTTCTAAATGCTAAATGCAAAATTATAAAGCTCCTAGGAAAAACTATAAAAATCTAGATGACCTTGGATTTAATGATGACTTTTTAGATATAACACCAAAGACACAATGCATGAAAAAAATAATTGATAAGCCTGACTGCATTAAAATTAAAAACTTCTGCACTGTGGAAGATACTGTTAAGAGAATAATAAGACAAACCAGATGGGGAAAATATTTTCAAAAGACATATCTGGTAGAGGACTATTCAAAATATATAAAGAATTCTTAAAACTCCACATAAGAAGCCAAACAATCTGATTCAAAAAACAGTCAAACATTTTAATAGACACATCACCAAAGAAGGTATGTAGATGGAAAATAAGCATATAAAAAGATGCTGCACATCAAATGTCATCAAGGAAATGCAAATTAAAATAAAAATGAGGTACAAGTACATGCCTATTAGAATGGCCAAAATCCAGAATATTGACACCAAATGTTGATGAGGATGTGTGGCATCAGGAACTCTCATATATTGCAGGTAGGAATGCAAATGGCAAAGACACTGTGGAAGATAATTTGGCAGTTTCTTACAAAACTGAACATACTCTTACCTTCTGATCCAGCAATTGCATTACTTGGTATTTACCCAGCTAAGTAAGCTGGTAACTGACATCCACACAGAAACCTACACATAGATAGTTATAGCAGCTTTATTCATGACTGGCAAAATGTGGATGCAACCAATATACCCTTTGGTAGGTAAATGGATAAACTGTGGTACAACCAGACAGTAGAATACTATTTAGCACTAAAAAGAAATGAGATGTCATGGCATAAAAAGATATGGAAAAAAAAATAAATGCCTGTGACTAGGTGAAAGAAGTCAATATGAAAATATTACACACTATATGATTCTAACTATAAGACATCCTAGAAAAGGCAAAACTATGGGAAGAGTAAAAAGATCAGTGGTTGTCAGGGTATAGAAAGAGGGAGAGAGAGAAAAGCACAGAAGATTAGGGGGCAGTGAGAATACTCTGTATGATACTATAATTATGAATATTATGTCATTATACATTTGTTCAAACCCAAAGAATGTACAATACCAATAGTGAACTTTAATGTAAGCTGTGAACTTAGAATGATAATGATGTTTCAATGTAATCTAATCAATTAAAATATATGTACCACTCTTGTGGGGGATATTGATAGTAGGGGAGATTGTACATGTATTAGGCCAAGGGGTATATGGGAAATCTCCATACTCGGCTCAATTATGCTGTGAACCTAAAAATTTTCTATAAAATAAAGTATATGAGGTTTTTTAAATTTTATGAGATTAGATATAAGAAGATGCAACTCTAAAAAAAAAAGGGAATATTTTCCTCCATTTTGTTCATATGAAATAAGAATTTATAAAGTACTATGTGAAGCTTAAGGTAATTGTTCTCACTTGGGTTAGGGTTGAGTGAGATGGATACAGTTTCCCTTTGGGAAGGCATTTCAAGATCACTCAGGGAGTAAGTTTCTCCTTGATATGCGTCCACTGTGGCGATTCACACATTCCACATCTCCCTGGTCCAGCTGTGAATCATTGTTTCTGCAAGCCACTATTACTCACTGGAAAATGCCATAGCCCTCAAGAGGGTTTAGGTGGAAAAAATGGATCATCGCTGCCTTAAGGCATTAAAAAAAAATAACAAAGCCTACTTTGGTACCTATTTTTAAATGATCAGAGAGACATTAGGAAAATGAATTTAAATATTTTATAAGAATAACAAAGTAATAATAGAGGCACTATGCTCTGAATTTGTTTTTCATTTACAGCTTAAATATATTTTAAAGCTCTTGCCCACCTAAATTATTTTCATAGCACAAAAGCCACAACAAAACTTGGTAAAGATTAAGTGACATGGAAAACTTCACATCATATAAAAAGACATAGCTTAGTGTAATGTTTTTGAAACACAGACACACAGCCATGGATTTGAGGGCTGTTACAGGTTGAATTGTGTCCCCAAAAAGATATGTTAAAGTCTTAATCCCAATGCCTCAAAATGTGGCCTTATTTGAAAATAGGGTTGTTACAGATGTTATTAACTAAGATAAGGTCATTCTGGAGTAGGTTGAGTCCTTAGTGCAGTATGATTTGTAACTTTATAAGAAGAGAGATACACACAGATAATACAGCTAAGTAATGAGGGAGGCAGTGATGGGAGGGATGCAACTACAATGAAGAAACATCAAAGATTGCTGGAAAACACCAGAAGGTAGAAGAAACAAGGAAGGATTCTCCCCTGCAGGCTTCAGAGAGAGCATGGCCCTGCCGGCCCCCTGATTTTGTACTTCTAGCCTCCAGAACTGTGATATGTAAGATTTTGTTGTTTTAAGCCACCCAGTTTGTGGTAGTTTGTTACAGCAGCTCTAGAAGACTAACGCAACCCCAGCTCTGACCCTTAGTAGCTCTGTGATCCTCAGAAGTTCCTTTACCTCTTTATGCCTTAATCTCCTCAAATGTGAAATGGATGATAGTGATGACACTTAACAGGATTGTGGTAAGGATTAAAGGAGTCAATACAGTTGTCTCTTGGTATCTGTGGGGGATTGGTTCCAGGCCTTACCCTGGATATAAAAATCTGTGGATGCTCAAATTCCTTCCATAAAAAGGTGTGGTATTTGCACGTAACCTACACATATCCTTCTGTATACTTCAAATCATCTCTAGATTACCTGTAATACCTAAGACAATGTAAATGCTATGTAAATAGTTGTTATACTGTGTTTTTATTTGTATTTTTATTGTTGTATTTTTACTATTTTTCCTGAATATTTTCTCGATTACAATTGGTTGAATCAGCAGATGCAGAACCCACAGATACAGAGGGCCACCTATATATGTAAAGTGGTTCAGAAATGTAAGGTGCCCAGGAAAGAATAATGTTTATTATACTTATTACAAATATGTAAGGGACCTACCACAGTACTTGATCCATAGATGGCATTCACTGAATAGTTCTTTCCTTTCTATGGTTGTAAATTGCTAATCATTATTACCTTTAAGATATAGAAGCCTCATAAAATAGTAGCCACTTCTAGGCTATCTCAGGTAAGTCCATCTTTTGAAGTACAATTTTTTGCAAATTTTGATTCCTAAATTTATCTATGAAAAATGCCTCCAAGCCTTCAGGTTCACATCTTACTATTCAGTTCTTTAGTGTAGACACAGAGAAGATAAACTTACTTGGCTATTAAACTAACAGAGCACTAATTTCCTAGATTAATTTTCATCTCCCACCCCTCCAAATCACAATCATTTCACAATTTAAATCATAAGAAATCTTGGAATTTGTGTTTTAAATTTTTGAGTTTTTAATCCTTTGATGCAGACATTTTAAAAATATTGGAATTCTTAATTTTATGAATGTTGACCTGCTTTAAATCACACATTAATATTTATTAAGAGCTGTATGATCTTTTTAAAAAGTTAAGGGCCTTTCAATAAATTTTTGGAAGTAATTTTATGTTACACATAGTATCAGCTACTCTCACATTAGCTTTTCTTATGGGCACCTACTATTTATTTTCCTAAAATTTATTCAACATATATTCACTCAGAAAATATCTATTAAATTATTTTATAGAGATAACTGTAAGAGAAAGAGAAAATAGAGAAATGTAAGAAAATAATACAAGGAAGAATATGATAAGAGAAAATATATGGGGCAATGAATAACAGCTTTGTTGTGAATATAGCATTTGATCAAACTCTCGGAGGAAATGGATTTAAAGAACGCAAATTTTTCTTTTTATTTTTATGTTTTCATAAAAACTTCATTGGCTTTCAGAAACTACAATAAAAAGCTAAAACATTAATCATCCAAAATGGGTAAAAATTTGTCCATGATAAACCTCAGAAATTTGTCAGAATCCTATTGAAAGTGTTTGACTTTAGAGTCCTATTGCAAAATCTGTTTTAAAATCTTAAAAGATAGAAGTTCTTGAGAGTGAAGAATCGTGGAGCAGGGTGGAAAGGAGAGGGATCTATGTCTACGGGTGCCTGTAAAACTGAGGTGGCCATAAAGAATCTTCTGACATCTTTTCATGTATCACCTGAAAAAATTATGAGATCCAAAAAAGTGGAGAAGCTTATGATTACTTTAATTCTAGTGGTGTTTGAAGACTTAATGCAGAAGACACAATTTTAATACAGTCTTCCTTTTGGAGTTTGGCAATACAAACCCATAAGAGAGATATTGGATTTGTTTTCTTTGGCAGAGAGGAGCAGTCTGGACTTCTTTCATCTGAAACTCTTTACCATCTTTGGAGAGAGAGCTGCTGAGATAATGGCCAACTTGTGCATTCTCCAAGGGACCCAAAAGGAAGCTCGAAGCATCTCTGAAAATATTGACATTCAACAGGAAGTTCCAAGAGCCATTACAAAAAAAAAAATAGAGAAAGGAAAAGGCATTTATATTTATATTATATATATTCTGATATATTGTTATATGGATTTTAAAAAGCCTTTAGATTGCAACATTATTCATCTAAAAATGTTTAAAGTGTCATGGAGCCATAGAGAGCCAATATCAATTAGTTGCTTAAGTTATGAATTCACAACTAATCACAACAGCCCCTTAAGGAAAGCAGACAGTGCTTTTACAGTGCCTAAATATTATATAGGCAAATTGAATAATGAGTTAAGACAATCATATAAAAAATTAAACAAAAACCTAGCTAAAGAGTTTTGTCATCTGAAAATCCCATTTTGTCTACCTAGATTTATCAAGATATATTGCTTGTTTTTATTTAATTTTAATTGCATTTTAAATTAGGATCAGATAGAATATCTTAGAGAAACCAGGTACTATGTGGACATTTCAGAGGGCTTCTTCACCAAGTGCTAGAAGCCATATGGCTTGGAGATGAGAACGTAAGAATGCAGGCTGTTGTATCAAAGCTAGGCTCTGCTGTTTCCCAACTAAATGAGCCTGGTTGATTTACTTGATCTCTCTGACCTCAGTTTTATTGTCTGTAAAATAGAGTAAACAACTAATTCTTAGAGTCCTGCTGAGGGGTAAAACACATAGCACAATATTTAATAAATGAGAGCCATTATTATTATTGCATGCTCAAGTGATTTCTTCAACTTCTTGATTTAAGCACTGCTCATTTAAGTTGAAATTGATGTCTTTTTTTTTTTCCAGTTTTTATTTATTTATTTATTTATTATTGTACTTTAGGTTCTGGGGTACATGTGCAGATCATGCAGGATTGTTGCATAGGTACATACATGGCAATGTGGTTTGCTGCCTCCATCCCCCCGTCACCTATATCCAGCATTTCTCCCCATGTTATCTCTCCCCAACCTCCCCACCCCCCGCTGTCCCTCCCCTAGCCCTTCCAACAGACCCCAGTGTGTGATGCTCCCCTCCGTGTCTATTTTTTTTTTTTGAACAGACTTAAATGGGAAACCAAAGAACATGTTTCAACTACTTTTGTTAACAACCACCTAAAAACCTTGGAAAGGCCTCTCAATTTTAGGCTTGAGAACCGGCATGAAGAAAGAGAGTTTTTAAATAATAGATATTACATGAGAAGCTATCCCCTTCCTGCAGTCTCGCAGGCTTTTGCAGACACTAATGATCCTGGGAAAGAACACAAGCTAGCACCTGGACTTTTTGCATTTTGATCCAGCCACCCTCCAACACTAGCCATCTCAACAGCTGGGAAGACATGTGTAAAATGGTGGTAAAATATCCAGGAGTGCCTCTTGGACACAGTATTTCCTTTGGATGGGACATTAAACGTTGGAGTTTAGTACTCTATTCATTGGAGACATTGGAATGCTTTCACAGGTGAAGATTTTAAATAACCTTCTATACATACTTTTAATGAGAAGGCTAGGCATATCTCTTTTTGGACTGGTTTGAATAAAATCCCCTGAAAAAGAGAAACACTGGTTACTACAGTAGGATGACTGTAGTTAACAAAAATATACGATGTAGTTTCAAATAGCTAGAAGGAGGATATTGGATGATCCAACACAAAGAAATGATAAATGTTTGAGATGATGGCTATGTCAATTACCTTGATGCAATCACTATACATTACACATATGGAAACATCACCATATACCCATGAATATGATCAATTATTATTTGTCAGTCTAAAAACATAAAAATTTTTAAAAGAGTAGGTTAGTATTTATTGTCCCTTCCAAACATATTATCTCATAAAGGTTATTTTGTGACATGTTTCTTGGATGTATTGGGTTGCCTTAGCTCTCTTCCAAATGTCTTCCCACATATTCACTGTGGATGGCTAGGTGTGCCTGACCAACCATCCTTCTATGGTACCTCCTGGCATAAAATAATAGTGGGAAAAAAAAGGCAGAGTAAACTAGAATAATGCCACAAATTTCAGAGACCATTGTAAATACTGATTTATGATGTGCTCACACCAGTCTTGGAGTATCAGTTGCCTTTAAATATGCATGTAATCAAGGCATTGTAATGAGTTTTATGGTTTTAATGATGAGCAAAACAACAAACCTGAAGACCCAGTTTATCCACTGAAAGAACAGTGAACCAAGCCTACCTCCACAAGACTAGAACATACTTTTAGGTATAATTAGCACTATGCTTGGCTTTAATTATGTAATTCTTCATGATTGTGATGAATCTAGGAGAAATGTGAAAAAATGACAACCCTAGCTTACCCAATTCTATAAAAGTCAGACCAAATTACTCAGAGTATTTATATCAATGAAAAAATATTTTTAAAGCAGAACAATTTCTGATCACCATGAGTTCTGATCTACATAATCAGACAGTTCTAGATTTGGTCAAGAATAGCACAATTTTCCATTCCACTTTGAAAAACAAAAATTTTTGCTCAACATTTATCAAAAGTCTTCTTTGATCATGTTTTCTATTCTTACCTTAAAAACCTCTCAGTAAACGAAACAAAAAGCAAAATTAGTGATTCCACTGGCTTTTTTCCCAGACTAAGTACATAGCAAAATGAGATTTTTATATTTCTAAACATCTGCATTTCATTCACATCTTCTCCTAAGTAGAGAATTTGAGACAGGATAAAGGACCAGTTCTTCATCTACAGAACAAGGGTGTCCTGGACTGAATAGGCCAAATGTCTTAGAAAGTCTGTCCACTGAGAGAAAAATCCTAAACCACACCTCACAGTTGTGAATAGTCTTATATATTTCCTCCTACCCAGCATACCCAGCAGATTGTCCTGGGTGACTGTTACATTCTTTAGATTTGGTAATAAACAGTTGTTGCCATTTTGACCATTTCCTTTTGTAGACTCGCAAACTGCAGAATAACTAAATAGCTTCTTTCCTTTGATGGCCTTGCCCAAGGGCTGTTTTAGCACCTCATAAATCCTATAATTGTATGGGATCATTTGGCAGTGTGTGGATTTTTCTGTTAAATCACAGTAAGAAGAAGATCAGGAGGAAACCTGAAAAATAAAGCATTATAGTGGCATTAGAAGATTTATAGTGAGAGTGAATAGCACTGGCAAAACCCCAGCCAGGCCTTTGTTCCTGGTAAGAAGACATGGCTAAGCATTAAATATCTCTTGTATTAGCTGGGGGTAGAACTTAGAGTTAGATCCAGATCTTTTTCCTCCTACACATTTCTGGTGTCAGTGAAGATAGGACAGAATTTCAAAGTAGGCACAACTGTCAAGGAGATTGATGGAGGAAGTGTTAGTGCCCATGTGTATAGATGTTCAGTAGATGAATTTATTACATGGCTGTAGGAAAACAATTGGCATAAGAAATGGAGAACACTTAACCTATTGTACATGTGTTGTTTTTGTTTTGCATATGTGTACGCTTTCCCCAGAGGGTCTCTGTCAAATAAATGTGCCTAAAAGAATTGCAGTGTTTTGCAGTTTTTATAAACTGCATTTTCATGTCTCAAGAAGCAGACAGTATGAGGTTGGGAAGGCTAGGGTTGAGGTTGGCTAGGCCAAGCCATGTCGTCTGTTGGAGAGAAGCCAGCAGTGGGTTGGAAATCCAAATTGCACCCCATTTGATAAAATCTGTGCTATTCCTTGCATAAGAAATGTTAGCTGCTGTTTATAAAATGCTACGGGAACAGGAAAGTACAAAAACATACAAAGTATTTCCCCTAATGGTATCAAATTTAAATGTTTTCTAGCAAGTTGAAACCAGCATAAAGCTTCAGTAATTAACAGATTAAGATCTATTGACAGACTCTTCACATCAGAAATTAAAAGGAAAATTACAGGCCTCTTCAGAAGTTAAGTCTTCTCATAAAGCAATGGCAAAGAATAACTGCACACCTTAATGGAAATTTATTTTGGCAAAATAAGCAGCACTAAATTATACGAAATGTGTAATTCTTTTGAACTCTCTGAGACTGTGAATCCTATAAAATAGAAGTTTCAGGTTTTTAAGTGATTGCTAATACAAAAAAATATGTATTGGAAATAACTGATAATAAATGTTGACTGCATTGATACTTACCCAAGGCTTGGCCAAGGGTGCCATCTTGCCTCTATACTCTCTCCCCAGGTGACTGCAAACACTCCCAGTCCTTCTTATATCATGTATGTAAAGCCCAGTGAATCCCAAATACAATAATCCACCTCTGGTATCTTACTTGAAATCAAAACTGGTGTGCTCAGTTGCCAGACTGACAACTCTAATGCCTAATTTATCACCCACCTCAAAGTTAACTTGGCCAAAACAGGACTTTTGATTATCAACTTTACCCCACACGTGTTTACATGCATGCGCACGCGCGCGCACACACACACACACACACACACACACACACAAAACAAAACTGCTTGGCCTTCCCCATCCCATTAAATATATCACATCTCTTCCAGTTGCCATAGGAATTTCCCATAATTATTCTCTTTCTCTCATGTCCCATAGACAATCGTTCAACAAGATCTGTTGGCTCTACATTTAAAATATATACCAAATACTTCCAATTCTCTTCCTTTCCACTGTGCTATTCCAAAGCACAATTAATTCTCTTTGGCTCATTAGAGGGCCTCCTGCTTATATTCTTGTACTCAGTCCAAGGAAAAGAATCTAGGTAATATTCCACAAATATAAGGAGGCAATTGAAAGTGCTTGAACAGGGATACAGAAATAAAGCAGTCAGCAAGAAGAATTAGCAGAATAAGAGGATCTCATCATGATAAAGGACAACTGAAAAAGTACAAGGAGAAGATGGCTAATTGGTAATATGATCATTATTAAAAAGCAGATCAGGGAGAGAGATCCAAGATGGCCGATTAGCAACAGCTCAGGAATGTAGCTCCCAGTGAAAGCGCAAAGAACGAGTGGACGCTGCACTTTCTGACGAATTTTTGTTGCCCACAGACCGGGAGATTCCCAGCAGAGGAGCCACACGGGTCGCCAGCGCGACTCTTTTGGCCGGCGCGGCTGTTTTGCCGGGGCCCCAGCGCAGTGCTTCCTGGTGCGGAGTGTACGGGACGGACGGGCTCGGCTGGTCCCATCCCCACAAGGAAAACAGCAATTGGAAGTGCTGAGGACTGAGAGTTTCACAGCAAGCACAGCCGAACCCGGGAAGGTCCAGCTCTGTGGGGAAGGGGCATCCGCCAAAGGAAAACTAAGAAACAGAAAAACTTCATCACCTGGCGGAGAGAGATCCAAGATGGCCGCGTA
>CAUYQU010024526.1:0-14900 GCA_963574635.1 Cheracebus regulus | reverse complement strand
CCTGGACTTGAATATTGGCCTGCCTTGCTAGGTTGGGGAAGTTTTCCTGGATAATATCCTGAAGAGTATTTTCCAGCTTGGATTCATTCTCTTTGTCACATTCAGGTACACCTATCAAACGTAGATTAGGTCTTTTCACATGGTCTCATATTTCTTGGAGACTTTGTTCATTCCTTTTTCCCCTTTTTTCTGTCATCTTGCCTTCCCGTTTTATTTCATTGAGTTGATCTTTGACCTCTGATATCCTTTTTTCTGCTTGGTCAATTCGGCTGTTTAAACTTGTGCATGCTTCGTGAAGTTCTCGTGTTGTGTTTTTCAGCTCCATCCATTCACTTATAGTCCTCTCTAAGTTGTCCATTCTCGTTAGCATTTCATTAAATCTTTCAAGGTTCTTGGTTTCTTTGCGTTGGGTTAGAACATGTTCTTTTAGCTTACGGAAGTTTCTTATTATCCACCTTCTGAAGCCTGATTCTGTGAGTTCATCACACTCATCCTCCGTCAGTCCTTGTTCTCTTGCTGTTGGGGAGCTGCACTCCCCTGTAGGAGGAGAGGCATTCTGATTTCAGGTGTTCTTAGCCTTTTGCACTGGTTTCTTCTCATTTTTGTGGATTTATCCACCTGTCGTCTTTGTAATTGCCGACTTTCAGATTGGGTCTCTGAGTGGACGTTCAGCCTGTTGGTTATGAAATTTTTTCTGTTTCTTAGTTTTCCTTCGATGGGCGCCCCTTCCCCACAGATCTGGGCCTTCCTGGGTTCAGCTGTGCTTTCTCCGTCCTCAGCGCTTCCAATTGCTGTTCTCCTTGTGGGGATGGGACCAGCGGAGCCCGACTAAAAGGGCGCCCAGTTCCGTATACTCCGCACCGAGAAGTGCCGTGCTGGGGCACCGGCAAAACAGCCGTGCCGGCCCAAAGAGTCGCACTGGCGACCTGTGTGCCTCCTTCGCCGGGAATCTCCCAGTTTGTGGGCATCAAAAATTCTTCTGCAATTGCAGCATCCACTCGCTCTCTGCGCTTTCACTGGGAGCTACAGTCCTGAGGTGCTGCTACGCGGCCATCTTGGATGTCTCTCCGCCCGGTGATGAAGTTTTTTCTGTTTCTTAGTTTTCCTTTGGCAGACGCCCGTTCCCCACAGAGCCGGACCTTCCTGGGTTCGCTGTGCTTGCTGTGAAACTCTCAGTCTTCAGCGCTTCCAGTTGCTGTTTTCCTTGTGGGGATGGGACTAGCCGAGCCCGTCCCATCCGTATACTCCGCACCGAGAAGCGCCGCGCTGGGGCACCAGCAAAACAGCCACGCCGGCCAAAAGAGTCATGCTGGCAACCCGTGTGGCTCCTCTGCCAGGAATCTCCTGGTCTGTGGGCAACAAAAATTTGTCGGAAAGTGCGGCGTCCACTCGTTCTCTGAGCTTTCACTGGGAGCTACATTCCTAAGCTGTTGCTAATTGGCCATCTTGGATATCTCTATTTGATTATATGGTAGTTCTATGTTTAATTTTTTGACATACCTACATACTGTTTTCAATAATTGCTGTACTAATTTATATTCATACTAAGAATGTACTGTGGTTCCCTTTCTCCACATCCTTGCCAATGCTTGTTATCTATTGTCTTTTCAGTAATAGCCATTTTCAATAGCCATCTAACTGTGGTTTTAATTTGCATTTCTATGATAATTAGTGATGCTGAGCATTTTCCTCACATACTTGTTGTCCATTTTCGTGTATTCTTTTGAGAAATGTCTCATTTTATAAAGTAACTGTTTTTTCTTACTGTTGTTATTTGAGTTCCTCACATATTTTAGATATACTACTTATCAGATGATGGTTTGAAAATATTTTTCCCATTTTGTAGGTTGTCTCTACTTTGTTGATTGTTTGCTTTGAAGAAGCTTTTAAAAGTGTAATATAATCTCACTTGTGTACTTTTTCTTTTCTAGCCTTTGCTTTTGGGGTCATATTTAAAAAATCTTTGTCTAGACCAATGCCATAGAGTTCTTCCCTAGGTTTCTGTCTAGTAGTTTTGAAAATTCATGGATTGTATTTAAGTATTTACTTTGAGTTTTTTTTTTGGTATATGGTGTGAAATTAAGTTATTTCGTTTTTCTGCTTGTAAATATCTAGTTTTCACAGCACCATTTATTGAAGAGACTGTCCTTTCACTATTGTGTGTTCTTGGAATTTTTGCTAAAATCCATTTACTATAAATGTTTGAATATATTTCTGGGCTCACTATTTTCTTCCAGTTGTGTCAGTTTTTATACCAGTAGCTCCAGGCTATATTGATTACTATAGCTTTGTAGTAGATTTTCAAACCAAGTAGTCTGAAGACCCTGGCTTTATTAGTTTTGCTCAAGGTTGATTTGGGCCATATTTTTAATGGGTATAGTTTATTATGTATCTTTGAAAAGAAAACAGAAATTAGAATGCTTGTGGTATCATGATAGCTTTAATTGTCATGGCTATGCTTTACCAGCCCCTAGAAACTTAACTTTTTAGTGTAGATATGGTATTTCGCTTTTTTCCAGAAAGCACAGGTTTTCAGGTAATACCTTTAAACCTGATTTGGAACTCATGTTTTTTTCCAGAAGAAGTTAAGTACTCACAAGATAAATTGAGAATCCACATAGAGGCTTTTATCATAACTTTTTTCATAACCTTCTATTGGTGTTTTCCTTCTGCTAATAGTCCAGTGGATGTAATGTGTTCTATAATACACTTACACTCAATCTCACTAAAATCCAGTGTTTGCAGATCAGTAATGAATTCTGGGAGTCAGTCTCATTTCTATCATAAGATCTGTGGCTTGGTCTCAAGTTGATGACTTCCCTTCCTATCTAAGATTGGTATTAGTCCTTAAGCCAGGTATATACCTCACTGAAATTCTTTCAATTAACATCATGGAAAATGGCAGATTAAGGTACATAAATATTGTTTCCTCCACTGAAACAACAAGCTGAAAAGGAGTGATAGAATCAAATTCTCCATAACTTTGAAAAATCTAATCTAAAATTTTAAATAATATAGAATTTCTATGTGAATAAAAGCAGAGTTGAAATTTGATAAGAGAATGTTGTAGCACTTTTGATCATCTCCTTACCATCCCCCATTTTCCAGTAGGGCAGCAGCTTAGTAGATAGCTACCTGCAGTCTTGGTGTTTCTTGCTAGTGCTAGGGACCTAATATGGACTTTCTTAAAATAACACATTCATATAATGGATGTACATGTTGACCTTTCTGGTGGTTCCCTGAAAGACTAGTAGTGAGGCTGACCTTTGTTTTGTATCCCTCTATTGGAATGAAGCAATTTTTAAACAGTGATGGCAGTTATCAAAATATTTAAAGATATAATGTATACCTTCTGAGGCAAGTGATGGCAGTTGGGGCAAGTAGCAGACAGACAAAATAATCTGTGAAACTGGAGGCTAAGGTAGAAACGTACTGGGGAAATAAAGTTTCTGAATGGCCACTGTGTACATGCATGCTCAGGATCAAATACATGCTTGTTAATGACCTAAAAGGATGTAGGCTTGCATCTTTGTCAGATTTGTGCTTCAAACAAGCAGGATATGAGTACTAAGGTAGATTTTAAGGTAATTTTGAGTAACAACTGAGAAGGTCATCAGCTCAGAGCTAAACTGCAAAGACTAGGAGAATGTTATTTTTGTCATTGGCTTCAGGCATTTAAGGAAATCACTGTCAGGTAACCAAGTGCCCAACTGAGATATCAGACAGAAACTTCAATGATCACACATAACATGGAAGATAGTCTTTGCAAATACAATTTGAAAAATCACTAAAGAAATAGACAACAGTCCCCAAGAATCAACAACAGCAAACCCTGGAGAAAGGGAAAGATAGTATATCCAGAGTTACCACATCAAAATATGGTATATGCCAGTTTAGTTTGCAAGAAAAATTAAAAAACATACAAAAAACCCCAGAAAAGTATTGGCCCATTCACAGGAATAACATAAATTGACAGAAACTGTTCCTGAGAAAGCCTAGATATTTGATTTTCTAGACAATGACTTTAAATCAACAGTCTTAAATATGTTCAGAAAAGTAAACCATTTGTGAATAACTAAAGTATACCGAAAGAAAAAAACACACAATGTCTGAACAAAATGAGAATATGAAAAAAGTGGTGAAAATTATTGAAAGCAACTGATTTAAAATCCTGGAACTAAAAAGTACAAATAAGTGAAAGAAAAAAAAATTACAAGAGAGATTCAACAGCCAAGAGAAAAACAGATGAAGATAAAGATTTAGAATTTCCTCCCTAAATAATGAGAAAAATCCAGAAATTTCTATATTTACCATAAAGTTTTTAGTTTATGTTTTCTTTGTCTGCAAATCGGAAAATAGATTGTAAATTTGTTACTTTAATTGATAGCTTAAGTTAGATCTTTGAACACAAAATTTTATGACTGTGAAATTTATTGTACCCTAAATGGGAACTGGTCCTAGATTCCAAAGATTTTTAATTCCTTTTCAAAACTTTATTATTGAAGTGCGAGTCACACGACATAAGGTTAACCATTTTAAAGTGAGCAATTTAGTGCAGTGTAGTACATTTAAAATTTTGTGCAACTACCACCTGAATCTAGTTCCAAAATATTTTAATCACACACCAAAAATGTCCTGTAGCCACTCAGCATTTGCTTACAATTCTTTTCTCCCGACTGCTTCTAGTAACGACCAATCTGCTTTCCGTGTATTTATTTAGTCTGTATATATCATATAAACTGAATCATACAATGTGTGAACTTTTATGTCTGGCTTATTTCATTTAGCATAATGTTTTGAGGTTCATCCACATTGTAGCATGTGTCAGTACTTAATTTTTTTAATGGATGAATAATATTGTATGTACAAATGTTTCTTCATCTGTTTGGACATCTCTGCCACTTTTCTATTGTGTATAGTGCTGGTATGAACATGCAAGGTTATATATTTGTTTAAATACATGCTTTTATTTATCTTGGGTAAATACTTCAGAGTGGAATTTTTCGAACATGTTGGAATTCTATGTTTAACGTTTCGAAGAACTGCCAAACTGTTTTCCACAGTAGCTGAACCACTTTACATTTCCACCAGCAATGCACAAGAATTCCAATTTCTTCACATACATGCCAACACTTATTTTCTGTTTTGTTGAGTATAGCCATCATAGTAGGCATGAAGTGATATCTCATTGTGGTTTGATTTGCATTTACCTAATGACTAATTATATTGATGTTGAACATTTTTTTATGTACTTGTTGGCTACTTGTGTACTTTCTTTGAGTACCTGTAATTTGAATGTTATAACAGTTTATAGATGTTTACATTTTGATCATCTCTTAAGCTGTACTTTAGCTCATAATAAAAATAACTTAATAAATTAGGATGCTTTAAAAAAAACCACTACAATATCCAAAGAAACACACGGAATTGTTTAAGTCATTGTTATCTCTTTTGAATGTCAGGGATTTAGAGCTGTAACTTTTAGGTTCAGGTCTGGACACTGCCATTTTAGTAGCTGTTCACTCTTCAAAAGTTTGTTAACCAATATAAATTTCAAATAATCTTTAAAATGGAGAAAATAGTGACGTTTTTGCCAATTTCACAGAACTATTGAGTGGTACAAATCAAACAAAATATGTGAATAAGCTTTATAAAACACTTATGTAACATCTAATTTTAAACTACTCTTATTTATGTAGAGATGGAGAAATAATGAAAATCAAGTGTTTTTGGTAACTGCAGGTGAGGCCGTATTTAAGTATGCAGTGAAACAATGTAAAAATGGTAATAGCAGGATTTTTTGAGTCAGATACTACATATTGCAATAAGTTTCTGCTATACTGCCTACTGCTTCTATAATATCTTATGAGTTATCTTTTCTGTTTCCTTATCTGCAAAATGAAAACAATAATACCTCATGAATAACTTATTCATTGTTAAGATCAAATAAGACACTATGTTTCACTGAGCCTGGTGGGAGGGAGTCCTCGAAGAATCTTGTGAGTCCCTATTTTCCCTTTTCACTCAATTAAACGCTGCTTTCCTCACCTTTCAAACTGTCTGCAAGCCTAAATTTTCATGACCATGGGACAGACAAGGACTCCATCTTTAGCTGAAATAAGGAAAAGTCCTGCAACATTTTTGGCATGCAATGTGGTGCTTGAAAAGTGGTAAGTGAGATGCAAACTAAAAATTCTTTTTCCCTCTCTCTTCTGGGCCTTTTCATCCTCATGGCCTTTTTCTTCCTTTTTTGGGATGAACTGGTGAGCAGCAGCTCCCTGCAGCTCCCTGCTCCCTACTGGGCCTGGGATGCATGGTCCAAGGGTCCCCCACCGCCAGCTGGCTGCTTCCTAGCCAGGTACCAATGCAGCCTTCTCCTTCCCCAGCCAAGAGATTCGGCTCCACTGGACAGTAATTACAGTAATTAAACTTTTAACCCTAGTGGAGGAACCACTTGCATTAAGAATATGAGGTTCTTTCTCAAGCAATTTTAAATTGTTTCTTTTCTTTCTCCTTCTCTACCCCATCAGCAAGTTAACTTTTAAAGTTTTTTCTGTCTTTTAGAATATGTTTTGCTAGGCCAGGCCTCCCCAACTCTCACTGTTTATATTTTCTGCACAGTTTTTGTGTGTGTGTGAAATCAGGCCTCCATCTTGTTTTACATCCTGAGGGCATGGCTTGTAACTCTGGTGGCAAGGCTTTGTTTGGCAATCTTGCCTTAGGGAGTAAGTTTCTTTCTGGTTTGATATCTGCATGTTTTCCTAGCCCTGTCTCTTAAAGGGCCCCACTCAGTGACTGGGTTTGCTTCTGCCTTTCTATGTGTGTACTGTGTGTGATGTCTGTAAAAAGAGCTCTAATTAATTGGGCCTAATGAAAGACAAACACTTGGATCTAAAAATTTTTTAAAGGGAGGTTAAAAGTTGTGGTAGCTTTCAGTCCACATGACTTTAATCTTTAAGAAGTAAAAAACAGCCCTAAAGACTATTGGTAAAATTCAGGTCAGATGTAAGGTTTGCTAAGTGTTTTGAGGTTACAAACTGCTTTTTGTGTTTTGAGAACTATTTGACTTGCTGGCTTCACGATTGGTAAGGCCTGGGGACTAGGGAACTAACCATACCCTTAACTAAGAAAGCAAACCTTGGCTGTAGTTAGCACACAATTAAAGCAAATTACCAAGTTTTACTTTAAAGTTAAAAATTTATAGGAGTTAATTGAAACTACTAGAAATAGATTTACATAGAAGGTGTATAAGAACAGAAAAATATGTTTTTTAGTAAAAGGTTATAAGAAGGCATGGAAATGTAAACTTTTGCCTAGGGTTAAAGGATTGTTTTAAGTTAATTAGAAAAAAGCTGAAGGTTCAAAGAAGTGGTGGTGATGGGGACATTCCAACTGAGAAGAACAGACCAAGAGATAAAAGAAAATCTCTTTATTGGAGCTCTAGCTGTTGGTGGCTTCACTGCCCGTCATGGACACCAGCCCTGAACAAACAGAACCATTGCTTTTATACAATTTGAGGTGGGAAAACAAGACAGGAAACAGATTTTGGACAAAGACAGTTAAGTTTTACAATCTTGGGCTTTGTGATTTGACTTTATAACCTTGAAGCTGAGGTAAGAGGTCAGAAGGTTGAGGAAGACACTCTAGGAGACCGAAAGAATAGGAATTGCAGAAGTATGTGCGGGCTACAGACCTAAAGATATGCTCTGGTGCTCTTATCTATGTAGAGAGAGGATAGTACCAGGTCTGCTTTGCCTCTACTTTCTCTAAATGCAGGTTTTATCACTTAATGCAGGCTTCAGGCCTTCCCAGTGCCAGGTCAGCCCCTGCCAACCCAAATTCCAGGCTGGCCCTTGCAGTCCCATGCTCTAATTGAACAAAAAAGCAGAGAAAAAGTAAATTCTTGCTCTCTCTTCTGCAGCCAACACCCGGCTTTTCTCTTGTCCTTAGATGCCTGAATTCCAGGTTTTTCAGCTTTTGAAATTAGAGACTGGCACCAGCAGCCCCCTGGGCTCTCAGATTTTGGGCCATAGACTTAGAGTTACATCATTGGCTTCCTTGGTTCTGAGAAATTTGGACTTGGTCTAAGTTACACTACCAACTTAACTGGTTCTTCAGTTTGCAGATGTCCTATCATGGGACTTTTGAACCCCTGAGTCATGTATGACAATTCCCCTAATAAATCTCTGATATGTCTATCTCTATATCTATCTATGTATATCATCTGTCCACTTATTATTGTTTATGTCTCTCTGGAAAACCACAATAGAAGTATCTTTATGACTACAGTGATAGGAAACTATAAATCATTAAAATGAAAAATAGAAATTTTACAAATATTTAGAAATTAAATAACATACTCCTGAAACATAAATTGCTCGAAAAATAAATCCAAAGGGAAACGAAAACATTTCTTAAGACAAATGAAAATGGAAACACAACTTACAGAACTTACTAGATGCAGAAAAATCAGTCCTGAGTAGTTTATAGCAATGAATACTATGTCATGAAAAAAGAGGGGAGTGGCCAAGATGCACACAAACTAGAAAACCTAGAAGAAACGGATACATTCCTGGACACATACACCCAGGTAGAAATTGACCCAGGTGGAAATTGATTCCTTTAACAGACCAATAATAAGTTCTGAAATTGAATCAGTAATAAATAGCCTGCCAACCACACACACACACACACACACACACACACACACACACACACACACACACACACACACACACAAACACACACCTGACAGATTTACAGCTGAATTCTACTAGATGTACAAAAACAGAGCTGGTACCATTCTTACAGAAACTATCCCAAAAATTGAGAAAGAAGGACTCCTTCCCAACTCATTCTGTGTGGCCAGCATTATCTTGATACCAAAACCTGGCAGACACACAACCAAAAAAGAAAAATTCAGGGCCATATTCTTTTTTTATATTATTTTTATTTTATTTTATTTTTCCATAAGTTATTGGGGTATAGGTGGTATTTGGTTACATGAGTAAGTTCTTTAGTGGTGATTTGTGAGATCCTGGTGCACCCGTCAGCTAAGCAGTATACACTGCACCATATATGCTATCTTTTAGCCCTCACCCTCTCCCACTCTTCTCCCCAAGTCCCCAAAGTCCACTGTATCATTCTTATGCCTTTGCGTCTACATAACTTATCTCCCACATATCACCGAGAACATACAATGTTTGATTTTCCATTCCTGAGTTACTTCACTTAGATTAATAGTTTCCAATCTCATCCAGGTCATTGGAAATGCTGTTAATTGATTCCTTTTTATGACTGAGTGGTAGTCCATTGTATATATATACCACAGTTTCTTTATCCACTCACTGACTGATGGGCATTTGGGTTGGTTCTGGGCCAATATTATTGATGAACATCGATCCAAAACTCCTCAACAAATTACCTGCAACCTGAATTCAGCAGCATATTAAAAAGTCAGTTCACCATGATCAAGTAGGCTTCATCCCTGGGATGCAAATTTGGTTCAACATATGCAAATCAATAAATGTGATTCATCACAGAAGCAGAACTAAAGCCAAAAACAAACCAAAAAATTAAGTGGGTGTGGTGACTCATATCTGTAGTCCCAGCTATTCAGAAGGCTGAGGCTTGAGAATTGCTTAAACCTGGGAGGCAGAGGTTGAAGTGAGTCAAGATTACACCACTGCACTCCAGCCCTAATGCCAGAGTGAGGCTCTGTCTCCAAAAATAAATAAGTAGATAAATAAAGACAATAGTCACATGATTATCTCAGTATATGCAGAAAAGGCCTTTGATAAAATTCAACATCCCTTCATGTTAAAACCTCTCAATAAACTAGGTATTGAAGAAACATACTTCAAAATAATGATAGCCATCTATGACAAACCCACAGTCAACAAAACAACCTAACTTTTCAACCCACAGAACTAGAAAAAGAGTAAACTAATTCCAAAGTTTGCAAAAGGAAAAAGATTAAACATAGGAGAAGAAATAAGTGAAGTAGAGGCTAGAAAAAATAATGGAAAAGACCCATGAACTAGGAGCTAGTTATTTGTAACAGTAAACCAAATTGACACACTTATAGCTAGAGTAACAAAGAAAAAAGGAGGGAAGACTCAAACGAATGAAATTATTAATAAAAGAGGAGACATTTCCATTGATACCACAGAAATACAAAAGATTATATAAGATTACTGTGAACAATTATGTGCGGTAGAAGGGGATAAGCAAAGAAATAAATTCCTTGAAACAACCTGGTAAATTAAGTCATAAAGAAATAGAAAATTTGAACAGAATATTAACAATTATAGAGATTAAATCAGTAATAAAACACTTTCAAACAAAGAAAAGCCCAACATCTGATAGCTTCAGTGGTTAATTCTATCAAACATATGAGAAAAATTGAATGCCAATCCATCTAAAACTCTTCCAAAACGTCGAAGAGGAGGGAACACTTCCAAAATTGTTTTAAAATGCCAGCATTATACTGATACCAAAGTCAGACAATGACACTACAGGAAAAAAATTACAGTTCAATGTCCCTGATGAACATAGATGAAATATTCTCAACAAAATAGTAGCAAACTGATCATTCTCAGCAAACTGATACAAAAACAGAAAACCAAACACTGCATGTTCTCACTCATAAGTGGTGTTGAACAAGGAGAGCACATGGATACAGGGAGGGGAACATCACACACTGGGGTCTGTTGGGGGGTGGGGGCTAGGGGAGGGATAGCAGAGGGTAGGGAGATTGGGGAGGGATAACATTAGGAGAAATTAGGAGGGGGGGATGAAGGTAGCAAACCACTATGGCACGTGTATACCTATGTAACAAGCCTGCATGTTCTGCACATGTACCCCAGAACTTAAAGTATAATTAAAAAAAAAAAGATTTAGAAACATACTAGCAAACTGAATTCAACAGCACATAAAAAGCATCACACACTATGGTCAAGTGGGATTTATCCCTCAGGTGCAAGGATGGTTCAAAATACAAAAGATGCAGAAAAAGTATTAGATTAAATTTAATATTCTTTTATAATAATAACTCATAACAAATTAGGTATAGATGGACAGTACCTCCGCATGATAAAAGCTATATACGACAAGCCTGCAGCTGACATTATACTTAAGTGTGAAAAATGAAAGCTTTTTCTCTAAGATCAAGAACAAGACAAAATTGCCCTTGTAGTACGGGAAGTCATAGCCAGAACAATTAATCAAAAGAAAGAAATAAAAGACATCTAAATTGGAAAGAAATAAGTTAAATTGTCTAGACCTGCATTTGACATGATTTTATGTGTAGAAACCCTTAAATACTTCATCAGAAACCTATTAGAACTAATAAATTCAGTAATCACATGATACACAATCTACTTTCAAAGATTAGTAGCATTTCTATGTACTAACAACAAACTATCTGAAAAAGAAATCTAGAAATCTCATTAACAATAGCTTCAAAAATTGTTAGGAATAAATTTAACCAAGAAGGTGAAAGATCTGTACACTGTAAACTGTAAAACATTGAAGGAAATTGAAGAAGGCACAAATAATTAGAAAAATATTTCATATATTTGCATTAACTGTGGGATATAATTGAGGCATGGTAAAACAAAAGCCTTGTTTGGTTACTGCTTTTGTGACTAGCAAATTTTCAGAGAGTTTAGACAAGGCCTTGTTCAGAGATGTGGACAAACCAACAGGAATTGAGACGTGGGGAGAACTGTAAACCCAGCCATAAGCCTGAGTTTCTAGTTAGAATACCAGTATCTAATAAGCCATCTAGCAAGAGTATATTACAAGTCCTAGATTTTAGGAAAGCCATCAGTATTTATAGGCAATTATTGCAGGAATGTATGGATAAAGATTAAAAGAAAAGTTCAGGTAACAGCAGTACAGATAACTCAATTCTGAGTGCCGGTATGATAAACATTTTCCCCCCTGAGGAAAGGCAAAATTATTCTTCTTTCATTATTGTATCAGCCTTATGATGTTTGTCAAATGGTGAATGAGAATATATAATGAAAACACTAACTTTACTAGCTGTAGTCTACACTGGTTCTTTGCCTAACTTTTATTGTGTAAGAAATAATATATATTTGTTTAGAAATTAATGTATTTGAATCACAATTTTATTTTTTGTAAATAGGCTTGAAAGGATACATTTAAAGCTTTCTAATAGAGAAGCAAGCAGATATGTTAAACATTTAGCAAGGATAGGCATAGAAAATAAACTAAACATCAGAGTGCTAGTTGTACTTTACAGTTTGTATGAGTTAATCCAATTATCTATAATAAATATGCTAACATACTACATTTTCCATAAAAAGGCATAGCATGCTCCTTGTAATTATTGTCTTGAGGCTGAGGATTACATGTACTAAAAATAAAAATAAAAATATTAAAATGAAAACAAAATGTTACCGAAGAGTTTCTTTCATTTGCAACAAACTTGCCTAAAATCTATTATACAGTGACAGAATAAAATATGTATCTGTTGCTTTATGGTAACTGCTCTGTAAATACTTTCCAACCTTCTCTATTATCTTCCCAATAAAGATTAATGAACAGCCCTGTATTCTGATATGCTGAATTACCAAAAATATTTATGTCAAAAACAATGACCTTTCCTAAATGTTTGCCATGAAATGCTATTGAAACACTTTTTCCTATTGTTTTATTTTAATCAAAGTGAATCACAATATCTGGTACTTAAATATTTTCAATTCTGTATTATATTCTAGAAACTGTGCTTGGATATTTTATAAGTACCATCTCATTTTATGCTCCTTAAACTTTATGAGATGGGTATTTTCATTCTTCCTTACAAACAAAAGTACTGAGGATAGAAAGGATCTGCTCAGTTAGTATGTGCCAGGGCAGCGATTGGAACCCAGACTGTTGATCTCTAAAGCCTTCCCTCAGAGATGCAGAGGGAATGTCTCAGGATAGCCTATGATGGTAGAGACCGAAGTCCAATTTGTGAAAATGCATTCATACTCAGTGCTCCATACAAAGGACGGTCTCAGTACTCTTATTGAATGGTGTAGCAATGTCAGCTATATGCATTTGACCAGATGGGGTTATCTGGAGAATGTGTAATTTTATAGGTGAAATTTTTTATAGGTGAGTTAACTTAAAAACTGAGCAATCCTTGGCAATTGAGACAATTCATGCATCCTTAACAATACTGCTCTTTTCAGCATAGTAATGAGGTTCCTTTTCTTTAGAATGGATGTGTCACTGACAAACTTTCTGTTATCATTTATGTACATTATGTGGCATTTTTATTGAATTTTAATTCAATATCAGAGTAATGTTTATGTTAAAATATAATTTTCACTTGATAAGTTAGCTTTCTTTGACACATTTAAGCAGAAAGTTGATAATTTGGGGATCGTATTTGAATAATACTCTAATTTACATGGTCCATATCTTTATAAGTTAATAGCTTACTGTCTGTACAGAAAACAAGAATTCTATCCATTGGAAGAACAGGAGGACTGAGTGATACTTGAAGGCTCTTCTAAACCTCTAATTTTATGAATATGTTTTTAAAAAGAATTACATAGGAGTATATACAGTAGATCAACTGAAAAAACATGTGGCTCAGAGTCATGAAACTGGTATTCTAACTCCAGGATCTTTCAATAACTGAAGAATGTGGAGTAAGTTATAACCTCATTTGACCTCAGTCTCCTATATTCAATAATAGGAGACTGAAGTAAATCATTTTAAGATGACTTTTGGCTATAAAATTCTACAACTTTAAAGCATTTGTATCTCATTGCATTCAGATGGTTTTGGATCACTTTATTCCTGAGTTTATGATTTTCAATTTCCATATCAATAATGTTAAGGAAATATACAATAAATAACACTTTTTTTACATTTTTATGTGCATACACATCTGTTCTATGAATAGGATTCTAGTCTATATTTATAGAAACATAAAAAGTAGGCAATCAATAGAATATAAAAATGTATTTATACAAAAAAGACTCTTAATGTATGCAACCTGGGGGATATATAAAGTAATTAGGTGTAGATACCAATAGTGTGGCGAAAAGAAAGCATCTGAAATAAATATGAACACACCTTCCTTGTTCCTAGGAGACAATATCACATATGGCTGAGGGTATTCAGCACTATTAGTACAGGTATGAAAAATGTTTAAATATTTCAAATAGTACCCAGCACAAATCACCTGACATTACAACAGAGAGAAAGCAATTTCAGATTTCTGACAAATCTCACTAATCTGAGCATACGAATACATGCCAATTTTCAAGATATTTCCCCAATATCTTACCATTATGACTCACTGGCATTTCCAGGGTCTCCTTTGGTCACCCTGAGAGCAATCCAGTCTACCCTGACAGGAATAGCATGATATGAACAACCATATGAGATGGTTAACAGCACTGCCTGCCCTTTCAGGCTAAGTATAGCATTCCTTGAACATGGTTTCAAAACGAACTTTTATAAGTCTTATTTAACTCCATCAAGGACCAAATAAGATTAGACTTTGGCTGGAGAGAGATCCAAGATGGCTGATTAGGAGCAGCTCAGGATTGCAGCTCCCAGTGAAAGTGCAGAGGGTGAGTGGATGCCGCATTTCCAGACAGATTTTTATTACCCCTAGACCAGGAGATTCCCAGGCGGAGCAGCCCCACGGGTCGCCAGAGCGGCTGTTTTGGTCGGCGCGGCTATTTCGGCCGGCACAGCTGCTTTGCCGGCGCCCTGGCGCGGCGGGTCTCCGTACAAAATACACTGGTCTGTGTGCCCTTTTAACTGGCGAGTGGAGCTACGGGAAGGCAGATTAAAAGGGGGACTGAATCAGGGAGCCAGCCCAGGAGATCCCCAGGCAAAAAAGTGCTACGAATCTCAGCGCC
>CAUYQU010024524.1:0-62988 GCA_963574635.1 Cheracebus regulus | reverse complement strand
TTTCTTTCTCCTTTTCTCTCTTTTTCTAAAATCTCTTCCTCTTTCTTTCTCTTTTTTTTCTTTCTTTTGCAGTTTCTTTCTTTCTCCTTTTCTCTTTTTCTAAAATCTCTTCCTCTTTCTTTCTCTTTCATTTTT
This sequence comes from Cheracebus regulus, assembly GCA_963574635.1. Classification (NCBI taxonomy): domain Eukaryota; kingdom Metazoa; phylum Chordata; class Mammalia; order Primates; family Pitheciidae; genus Cheracebus; species Cheracebus regulus. The sequence continues at coordinate 62,853 of CAUYQU010024524.1, read as the reverse complement.
TCTTTCTTTTGCTGTTTCTTTCTCCTTTTCTCTTTTTCTAAAATCTCTTCCTCTTCCTTTCTCTCTTTCATTCTAAAAAAAAAAAAAAAAAAAAGAAAGAAAAAAAAGTTAAGGACCAGGCGTGATCACACATGCCTGTAATCCTAGCACTTTGGGAGGCCAAGGTGTAAGGAATACTTGACCTCAGGAGTTCAAGACCAGCCTGGGCAATGTAGGGAGACTGCATCACTACAAAAAAATTTTTTTTTAATTAGCTGGGCATGGTGGCGCACCTATGATCCCAGCTACTTGGGAGGCTGAGGTGGGAGGATCGATTGAGTCCAGGAGGTTGAGGCTGCAGTGAGCTGTGATTACACCAGTGCACTCCAGCCTTGGTGGCAGAGCAAGATCTTGTAAAAAAAAAAAAAAAAAAAGTCAATGGAAAGATGGAGAGAGAACGACGAAAAGGAAGTTTCCCAGAGGATATAACAAAAAGACGATATAAGAAAATTAGAGGATCGATCCAGGAGGTCCAATATCTGACTAAGGGATTTTCCAAAGATCCTAGAGAAAGCAAAGGGGAGGAAGTGATATGAGAACATTTTATACTGAAGGACGTGACTCTTCACACACACACGGAGCTGCCAATTCACCTAGGAGAGGTGGAGAAGGAAGGAAGGTGACAAGTACTGAGTGGTCGCCCTGAGAGGGCCCAACACAAATGAAAAAGAGCCTCTCGAAAGCACACTGTCACAAAGCGTCAGACTGCCAGGGATAAAGAGAGGAACCTACAAGTTTTGCAGATAGAGAGGACAGATCACATATAAAACATCAGGAATCAGAATGGTGTTAGAAGCTTCAGTAGTGACACTGAAATCTAGAAGATGAGGGAGGCATGCCTCCAAAATTCTCTTGGAAAATGACTTCCAACCTGCCATTTCATATACAGTCAAAGAAATCAGAAGTTAGGATAGAATAAAGACATTTGACTGGGCGGCAGTGGCTCACCCCTGTAATCCCAGCACAGTCGGGAGATTGAGACCAGCCTGGCCAATGTGGTGAAACCCCATCTCTACTAAAAATACAAAAATTAGCCAGGCATGGTGGCACATGCCTGTAATCCCAGCTACTTGGGAGACTGAGGCAGGAGAATCGCTTGAACCAGGGAGTTGAAGGCTGCAGTGAGCCGAGATCGTGCCACTACACTCCAGCCTGGTGACAGAGCAAGACTCCATCTCAAAAAAAAAAAAAAATGACATTTTCAGAAAAGCAAGGGTGTAAAAATTCCACCTCGTGTGTGCCCTTTCTCAGGAAGTCATTAGAGGATGTCTCCCACCAAAATGAAGGCATAGATCAAGACAGAGGAAGACCTGCAAGCCAGGAAACAGGTGCTCTAGCTAAGGAGGACAGGTGTGCAGCTGACCCAGAAGGCAAACAGTGCAGATGGAAAGTGGGGCGGAAAGGTCCGGGACATAGCTCACTAGGAAAACAAAAAGAACTGGTAGATGATGTGATTGCCTGGAAGAGGCATCTTATAGGTCTTTTGGAGTGTTTGAGGAGATTTAGCAATATGCACACAGAACTAAGAAAGTGGAAAAAATTGGTGCAATTATTCCCTCGGGGAAAATTAAATGTCTGCACAAAAAAATGTAATTATAGTATGTTTTTTGGCTTAGCAGTGGACAATATCTACAAAGTCATAAGAATGTAAACCCTTAATACTGAGTTAGCTGAAAATGGTGATAAAACTATATTGGAGCCAGACATGATGGTACACACCTGTAATCTCAGCTACTCAGGAGGCTGAGGCCAGAGAACTGTTTGAGCCCAGGAGATGGAGGCTGTAGTGCACCATGGTTGCACCTGTGAATAGCCACTGCACTCCAGCCTGGGCAACATAGCAAACCCTGTCTCTTAGAATTTTTTCTTTGTTTTCTTTTCTTTTCTTTTTTTCTTATACAGAGTTTCACTCTTATTGCCCAGGCTGGAGTGCAGTGGTGCTATCTTGGCTCACTGCAACCTCTGCCTCCCTTGGTTCAAGCAATTCTCCTGCCTCAGCCTCCCAAGTAGCTGGGATTACAGATGCCCGCCACCATGCCCAGCTAATTTTTTGTATTTGTAGTAGAGACAGGGTATCACCATGTTGGCGAGGCTGGTCTCGAACTCCTGACCTCAGGTGATCCACCTGCCTTGGCCTCCTAAAGTGCTGGGATTACAGGCATGAGCCACCGTTCCCAGCCAAGACCCCGTCTCTTAGAAACAAACAAATAACTATGTTGGGAAGATGGAGAGAACAGTTGGGTGATGTGATGAGTTAGCCCTCATCTACTGTAATAGGGAGTTGTGGAGAACATGACTAGAGCTCACTAATATCTGCTTCTCCCTGCTTTGGGTCACGTAGAAGACCATTTCTCAAGCCCTTACGGCTGGGCATGGCCACATGACGACTTTTGGCCCGTCAGCTTCAGGTGGAAGTGAGGTGTCGCCACCGGACTAAAGCTCAGCCACCCTGCACCTGCCTCTTCTCTCTCTGGTGATCAAGGGGGCCTTGGGTTAAGATAGCAGGGCCACAGGAGTGAAGCAGCCTGGAATTGCCCCCTGGAATTTAGTTGTGCTGGAAGCACCGAATGGGCTCTGAGAGGTAACCCTTTCCTTAAAGCATTGGGATATGGTATTTAGGCATAGCCTTGCTTAACCAGCCCACGCTTCAACAGACACTGTCAAACGGATGGATCAAGAAATAGCCACTTAAGCATATTCTTCAGAGTTGTGAAGATAAGCACTATAAGAATAGCTAAAGGCATTCAAAGTGGTTGACTCTGGGGAGCAGGACAGAGGAGTAAGTGAGCCAGGATGGGTAGAGGGGCAGCTCTTCTCATGATTGTCCTGCATGACTTTTTACGCTATGTAATTGTGTTACATTGGCAGAAATAAAATTTTCTTTTTTTTTTTTGTTTGAGATAGGGTTTCACTCTGTTGCCCAGGCTGGAGTGCAATGGCACTATCTTACTGCAGCCTCTGCCTCCTGGGTTCAAGTGATTCTCCTGCCTCAGCCTCCTGAGTAGCTGGGGCTAATTTTTGTATTTTTTGTAGAGACGGGATTTCACCATGTTGCCCAGGATGGGCTCCAACTCCTGAGCTCAAGTGATCTGCCCACCTGGGCCTCTCAAAGTGCTGGGGTTACAGGCATGAGCCACCAGGTTCCGCCAGAAATAAAATTTTCGGAAAAGCTATATACATATATGTAGTTTGGAAAGATCCCTGCCCAGCCATGACAGTGGCTGTCTCTCGGGAGGGAGGGCCAGCTACACAGAACAGGTGAGGAACTACAGATGTGGCCAGACACAAGAGGGCATCGTGGGAAAGGAGCCCTCATGGCAAGCCAGGCTAGGGAGTGGGCTTGGTTGGTTGTTTTTAGACGTGGGTTGCTGCTCTGTCCCCCAAGCTGGAGTGCAACGGCAGGATCAGAGCTCACTGCAGCCTTGAACTCCCAGGTTCAAGTGATCCTTCTGCCTCTGCCTCTGCCTCCTGAGTAGCTGGGTCTGCAGGCACACTCCACCATGCCCAGCTAATTTCTTTTTCTTGAGACAGAGTCTTGCTCTGTAGCCCAGGGTGGAGTGCAATGGTTCAGTCTTGGCTGACTGCAACCTTCGCCTCCCTGTCCCGGTTCAAGCAATTCTCCTGCCTCAGCCTCCTGAGTAGCTGGGATTACAGGCGCCTGCCACCATGCCCAACTAATTTCTGTGTTTTTAGTAGAGTCGGGATTTCACCATGTCGGCCAGGCTGGTCTTGAACTCCTGACCTTGTGATCCGCCCACCTCAGCCTCCCAAAGTGCTGGGATTACAGACATGAGCCACTGTGCCCAGCCAGTTTTTTTCCTTTCTTTTCTTTCTTCTTCTTCTTCTTCTTTTTTTTTTTTTAAAGAGACAGTGTCTTGCTGTGTTGCCCAGGCTGGTCTCGAACTCCTGGGCTCAAGCAGTCCTCCCACCTCAGCCTCCCACAGTGTTAGGATTACAGACGTGAGCCACCGTGCCTGGCCAAATCTGCCTTTTAGAGTGAGCTTATATGGATGACTTATATGGATGATGAATTGCGGGGGAGGGAGGCTGCTGCAGTGTCCCCGCGCAAGCTGGTGCGGTGGAACTAAGACATCCACATCACGCATGTCTCTTGAGAGCCTGCTTCTTTGCTGGGCACTGCTGGTAGGCCCGAGGATACTGCAGGGAACAAAATGGACAAAGTCTTCTGTCTTCCGAGAACTAACATGGGCTAGAAAGCCAAGATGGCAAAAAAGATGAATGTAAGTTGGGGTGGTTTGTGCCGTAATGAAGAATGAAGTTGCTGAAGGCGCTAGAGAGTTGGTGGGGAAGATGGTACTTTAGATAGAGTGGTCAGGGAGGGCCTCTCCAAGGAGGTGATATTTAAATTGAGTCCTGAATTAAGTGATGCAGTAAGCCATGCAAAATATGGGGGATGAGGGTTCCAGGCAGAGGCAAGAGCAAGTCCAGAGGCCCCAAAGTGGGGAGGTGGGAGTGGGCTTGTCCAGGGAACAGCAAAGAGGCCAGTGTGTGGCAGGAGCACATTGGTCGAGGGGAAGGTGCTGGCAGCTGAGATTCCAAAGGTGGTCGGGGCAGCTTGTGGAACAGAGGGAACTTTGGGAAGTCACCGGGGGGTTGGGAGCAGGGGAGCGCCATGATCTGTCTTGGGGCTGGAGAAGGGAGTCTAAGGTGGCCAGAAGGACAGGGCATGGCTGTGGGGGAGGGGACAGAGGGTGGCCAGGGGAGAGGAGCAGGGTGGGCGGGGGGGCCGCCTGGCAGGCAGTCAGCCCTGGGCTGCTCAGCCCACTTGGACCGACTACAGCAGCTTCATCACCCACTTCCCAGCATTCCAGCCCCCTCTGGGAATGGAAGGATCCTTCACAAATCAAAATAGCAGGCAAAGAACAGCCTCTAATTGTTCTGCGTAAGAGCAGAGAAATTAGACGAGTCAGCTGTGGGGTTGAGACCGCCTCTCACACAGCTGTGATCCCACACCCCACTGAAGACACTTCCTGAGACTTGCAATTCTGCTGTCTCTGAGCAAAACTTTTTCCTTCTCCAGCCGTAGAGCAAATGACAGCTATTTGGGAGGGAGTAGGACAGATGCTGCCCTGGAGGACAATGAGTGCGTCAATTTCTTTCTAACCAAAAATACGGTCACTTCATGCAGGAACAGCCTTAAGCTGATGCGAGTTTGTTCCATCATTCAAAAACATTGAGTGCCTCATCCTAGGCGTCCAGGGCGAGGCATGGGATCAGAGAGATTCTAAAGGAATGGAGGCACGGAGCATGGGACCAGCCTTGGGGTAGAGAAAAGAGAGCACAGAGAGTCAGGAGGTCTCAGTTCTCGCCTTGGCTCTGCCACTGTTGCTGTGTGACCTTGGGTGAGTCATACTGCCTCTCTGGGCTTCAATCTCCCTGTCTCTCCCAGATGCAGGCTTTAGGCTACATAGTAATTCTCAGACTTTAGAGTTCGTAAGAATCACTTGGGGGTGAGGAAGTGCTTGTTAAAGATGAAGATTCCCAGGTCTCAGTTCCAGAAATGAAGATTGATCTGATCTGAGGTGTAGTTCAGGGCTCTGCATTTCTTCCAGGCTCTTTCGGTAATTCTGAAGAGAGCCCTCGGGCCATGCTTTGATAAAATCGCTTCCCCTCAATGCATCTCTCCTCCTGCTCATGGAACCCTCCTTTGGGTATCTCAGATTGCTCCAGAAGCATGAGAGCAGTGTCACATAGCCCTCCTCAGGGTGCCCGTGTGTTACTGTGGTGGTGACGCTGTGTTTGGGAAGGTCTGGCTCAGCGTATGCAGCCTCTCCCCGGGGCTACTGGTGCCCTGCCCAGGCTCTGGTGCAGAAGGGGCCATGGCTGTAAACACTGGCCTAACAAGGGGCTAACTGTAGTGTGGATAGCTGTGCCGGGCAGAGAGCACGGAGGGAAGCTGGGAGGGCCGGGTGCTGAGTTTGGCTGCAGACATCAGGCTCAGACCCCTGGGCTCATGCCCTGGGTTGGATGTGTGACACTGTCACCTGCTCCCCTTCCCCACACCACTGTGGATGGGAAGAGGGATGCACTGTGGCTTCTGCAGAGAAGTGAGTCCAGTTGCATGGGGATGGGGAGGCCTGGATGGAGCCACAGGAAAGGCTGAGAGCTCTGGTCTACCACAGAGGACACCCAGGGGGCCTGAGGCCCCAGCCAATCTGCTAGGCAGTGTCCCTTCCTCAGAGTTGACCAAGCATATTCCCCAAAGGCCAGGTCAGTGGCAGAAGCTAGAGAATCAAGTCACTCTGGCCTAGCCCCCTCCATTCTTCATCTATGAAGAGAAATAACAGCAATCATGCCTGGAGTGCTCTCCATGCATCAGGCTTGCAGCTACATGCTATATTAGCTTATTAAATGTTCACAGCCATCCTAAGAGGTTGCTACAAACATCACCCCTCATTTACAGTTATGGATGCAGAGCCTTCGAGAAGTCAAGTTTCTAACTCAGTCACTTAGCTAATATAATAAATAGTAGAGGCAGGTTAGAACCCAGCTCTGCTTTCTTCTGGAGCCCAGTTTTATTTTAAACATATGACTTAGTACCTCTCGGAAGATAACGATTTTTCATTTTATTTTATTTTATTTATTTATTTATTTTTGAGACAGTGTCGTGCTCTGTCACCCACTTGAGTGCAGTGGCAGGATCTTGGCTTACCCCACCCTGGGCTCAAGCGATCCTCTCACCTCAGTCTCCCAGGATTATAGGCATGTACCACTATGCCTGGCTAATTTTTGTATTTTTTTAATTGTAGAGATGGGGTTTCACTGTGTTACCCAGGGTGATTTTGAACTCCTGGGCTCAAGCGATCCACCTGCCTTGGCCTCCCAAAGCGCTGGGATTACAGGCATGAGCCACTGCCTCTGGCCTAGGATTTTTCTTAAAACACCTTCTGCCAAAGTTATTCACAACCAGAGAAATCCTTTTGCTTCTGTTGTAGTGAAAGGAGTGACGCCAAATCAGATAGTGCAGGGTCTAGTCCCACCTCTGCCCCTGACCCTTTTTTTTTTTTTGAGATGGAGTTTCACTCTTGTTGCCCAGGCTGGAGGGCAATGGTGTGATCTAGGCTCACTACAACCTTTGCCTCCCAGGTTCAAGCAATTCTCCTGCCTCAGCCTCCCCAGTAGCTGGGATTACAGGCACCTGCCACCACATCCAACTAATTTTTGTATTTTTAGTTAGTTGAGACGGGGTTTCACCATGTTAGCCAGGCTGATCTCGAACTCCTGACCTCAAGTGATCTACCCTCCCTTGGCCTCCAAAAGTGCTGGGAAACTGAAATCTGTGAAATGGGATCAATTACATGTGCATTTCCTTCTAAGGTACACTAAGATGAAGACAGCCACCAACATCTACATCTTCAACCTGGCCTTGGCCGATGCACTGGCCACCAGCACGCTGCCCTTCCAGAGTGCCAAGTACCTGATGGAGACGTGGCCCTTCGGCCAGCTGCTCTGCAAGGCTGTGCTCTCCATTGACTACTACAATATGTTCACCAGCATCTTCACGCTCACCATGATGAGTGTCGACCGCTACATTGCTGTCTGCCACCCTGTCAAGGCCTTGGACTTCCGCACACCTGCCAAGGCCAAGCTGATCAACATCTGCATCTGGGTCCTGGCCTCAGGTGTTGGCGTGCCCATCATGGTCATGGCGGTGACGCGTCCCCGGGGTGAGTGAGTATGCCGTGGCACAGGCCACTGACTGCAGGAGGCAGCACATGGGCCTTTGTGGGCTTGCAGGGCACTTACCAGGGTGAATGTAGGTGGTTCACCAGCAGAGGTTGGCTTCTGATCGAGATCAGTGATGATGTGGTGGTTGGCCAGTGGGAGTGTAGACGGGCAGCCAACGGGAATGGGAATGGCTGGCCAGTGAGGCATGAGGACGGTTGACTATTGTGAGGGTGAATGTGATCAGTGGTCATACGGGTTGCTGGCCAACGGGAATGTATGAATTTATGAAGGGGATTATGGGTGGCTGGTTATGTACTTGTAGGTGGCTGGCCAGGGGTGTGTGGATGACTGATCTATAGAGATATGGATAGATATCCAACGAGGTGAGGGTGTCACTGACCAGTGAGCCGTGGAGGCTGCAAGATCTGTGGTCCCATTTTAAACTCCCTTTCATCCCAATTTGAAAACCATTGGCCTGGATGACCAAAGCAAGGCCTAGAGAATGGCCCGCAGGGAATGATAAATAGGAGCTAAAATGGTAATTATTATAGTAACTGCCTGCATTAGGGGAGCTGCTATGACATTGTCCAAAGCTCAGGGGCTTAACACAATGGAGGTTTCTCTCTCATTCCCATCACAAGCCTGTGTGAGTGGGAGAAGCACAGTCCTTCAGGGACCCAGGCTCCTGACGATGGTTTCTGAATCTTCTACTGCTGGCATCTGGCCCGCAGATGAATATGGAGAGGGAGCGGGGAGAAAGCACAGCCACTTGAAATGTTGGCTGGGTGCGGTGGCTCACACCTGTAACCCCAGCACTTTGAGAGGCCAAGGCCAGTGGATCACTCGAGGTCAAGAGTTCCAGACCAGCCTGGCCAATATGGCCCTATTTCTACTAAAAACGCAAAAATTAGCTGGGCATGGTGGCACGTGCCTATAGTCTCAGCTACTCAGGAGGCTAAGGCAGGAGAATCACTTGAACCTGAGAGGCAGAGGTTGCAGTGAGCCAAGGTTGCGCTACTACACTCCAGCCTGGGCGACAGAGCAAGACTTTTCTCAAAATAGTGACAGCTGGTCACATGGCCCCACCTTAATGCAATGAAGTGAGAAATACAGTTTAGAAGGGCACCACAGACACCGTGACTAGTTAACCTCTCTGAGCCACACGATATTATGGGATGTTGAGAAAGTTAAGAGAGATAATATGTACAGAATACTTAGGACAAGTCCTGACTCATCACCAAGGCCCACTGAATAGTAGCTATTAAATGATTAAGCCTGTGAGATGGACAAGGCAGGGACTCCTACCTCCATGTCACTGTAAGAAAAGAGAATCGGAGAGGTCAGGCGGTTTACTTAGGGTCACACAGCCAGGCATTTGGTGGAATTTGGCCTGCAGCCTAGGGTTCCTGCCCCCAGGTCTGTTCCTCCTTCTAACGCCTTGGGTGGAAGTTTGCAGAGGGCCCATGCTGTGGGTGGGAGAGAACAAGCTTCTTGGTTACCCTTGACCCTCACGTGGGCAGAACCCCTAGTGCCCTTCTAAGCCTATGAGCCATTGATTTTGACTCAGCAGCAGGGCCCCATTCCTCATTGTCAGCCTTCAGTTTATGGGCCATTAACTGCATCCCTGCTGGGGCTGGACCAGATGGGCCTCCTCACTGCACAATCCTTCACACACACACTTCCTCATTGTGGGCCATCAGCACTTATTGGACCTATGGGCCACTTGCTGTGTGACCTTAAACAAATGCTGTTCTGGTTCTGACTTCTACACAGTGAAGGTCTTGGACTCAGTCATTTCTAGGGGTTCTGCCAGCCTCACGTCCTGTGGACCCCCTATGTCTGTGGATCCCCACCCTTCTCACCTCTCAGGCTCCAGTCCATTGTGTGGCTTCTTACATCCTAGCATCCCAAGAGATCCTGGGAGTCCCCTGGGCCAGCCTTGAGGCTGTATCAGAATCCCACAGCACCCCCACAAGGTGTTCATCCAGCCCAAGCCCAGCCCAACACTCCAGGAATGGGGAGCTCATTCTATCCTGGCTGCCCTTCCTATCTCAAGAAGGAAGTCCTTACAGTTAAGCTGAAATCTGCCTTCCTCCAAGAAGGAAGGAAGGTTTTTTTGTTTTTGTTTTTGTTTGTTGTTGTTGTTGTTGTTATGGGACAGAGTCTCTGTCATCCAGGCTGGAGTGCAGTGGCACTATCCCAGCTCACTGCAGCCTCAACCTCCTGGGCTCAAGCGATCCTCCCACCTCAGCCCCCCAAGTAGTTGGGAATACGGACTTGTATCACCATGCGCAGGTACATTTTTTTTTGTTTTTAGAGATGGGGTTTCGCCATGTTGCCCAGGCTGGTCTTGAACTCCCGGACTCAAGCAGTCCACCTGCCTCAGCCTCCAAAGTGCTGGGATTACAGGCATGAGCCTCACGCCTGGCCAGGAGGTTCTTGTGATTCGGCTGAGACCTGCTTCCCTCTGGGGAGGCTGGCCCTATCCCTGAGTGCTAGACCCCCCACACATATGCACCCCTCTTCCCTGTGGGTACACCAAGAGCTTGAACCCACTGTGCTAAATGCTTTAGGTGCTTTAGCCTATTTAATCGTCACAACAATCCTGGAGATGTGGGTCTTGTCATTAGCCCCACTCCACTGAAGCTTTAAGAGGTTTAGTAATTTGCTCACAACATGGAGTAGGGCCTGAGTCCTGCTCCTAACTCATGCTAAGTCCATCTTAGCAGTCCTGTCCCCAGTGGAGCTAGTTTGGAAATGGGTCAGAATGTTTTGAGTTACTGCAATGACTGGCATTCAGTGGGCTGAGCTAAATGATCTCATTACTGCTGCGCATGGACACAAAGGCTGATAAAGGGACCAGGAGAGAACGTAGAAAGGGGACCCCCCAGATGAGGGCCAATCCTGCTGGTCTGTAAGGATGACCAAGAGTTCACCAAGTACAGGAGCCGAGGAGGACGTTCCAGACAGAATAATCCCCTTGAGCAAAGGCTGGGAGGAGTGGTGGGACCTGCCCAAGCCTTGGAAGGGTGGGCGAGCAGGTGGGGGCCCCTTGGGCGCACAGGCCCCTCACCCCGTCTGTCTTTCCTTGTTTCCGTGGGCCAGACGGGGCGGTGGTGTGCACGCTCCAGTTTCCCAGCCCCAGCTGGTACTGGGACACGGTGACCAAGATCTGCGTGTTCCTCTTCGCCTTCGTGGTGCCCATCCTCATCATCACCGTGTGCTACGGCCTCATGCTGCTGCGCCTGCGCAGTGTGCGCCTGCTGTCGGGCTCCAAGGAGAAGGACCGCAGCCTGCGGCGCATCACGCGCATGGTGCTGGTGGTGGTGGGCGCCTTCGTGGTGTGCTGGGCGCCCATCCACATCTTCGTCATCGTCTGGACGCTGGTGGACATCGACCGGCGCGACCCGCTGGTGGTGGCCGCGCTGCACCTGTGCATCGCGCTGGGCTACGCCAATAGCAGCCTCAACCCCGTGCTCTATGCCTTCCTCGACGAGAACTTCAAGCGCTGCTTCCGCCAGCTCTGCCGCAAGCCCTGCGGCCGCCCGGACCCCGGCAGCTTCAGCCGCGCCCGCGAAGCCACGGCCCGCGAGCGGGTCACCGCCTGCACCCCGTCTGACGGTCCCGGCGGTGGCGCCGCCGCCTGACCAGGCCCCCAGCGCGCCCCTCCCTAGTGACCCGGCGGCCACATGAGTCCCAGTGGGAGGCGCGGGCCAGGGTCTGGAATGGGGCACTAGAAGGTCGGAAGCTTGGGACCGCCGGGTGGGGACCCTGCTTCGGAGACGGGGCCGGGCGGCGAGATGAGCGTGGGGTGGGCCGCTGGTTTGGGGCAAGGCAGAGGGCAGATCGATGGCGTGGTGCCTCTGGACTGGGTGCCCCATCCACGGCTCTAGGTGGGGCAGGAGAGCCAGTGACTCCAGGGGAGGAGCGGGACCTGTGGCTCTAGAACTGAGTCCCTAAGTAGGCCAGGGGAGCGGGGCTTCTTAGGGGAGCCCCTAAGGAGGGGACTTAGGGGCTGAGTGCCTAAGTATCTCCAGGGGAGCGGGACTTCAACCTTGAGACAGCGTCGGTTTCTAACTTGGAGCCCGGCTTTCGGAGTTGGGGGTCCGGGCCCAGGACCAGGAAGGGCAGTGGTGGGGACAGTTGCTTGAAAACTGAGCTGGAAGACTGGGCCTCTGTGTAGTAGGGAGGGGCCTCCTGTGAGGGGAGACCCAGAGACAGGACAGTTGGGTGTGGCTACAGCTCAAGATTTGGTCACCAGATAAGGGGCTTGGGCAAAGGCCCTGTGGCCTCAACTTCGGGATACAGTCCCAGACCCCAGTTCTAGCAAGGGGCTAGGCTTGTGGAGGTCCAGGTGCAACTTGACACGTTTGTAAATAGAACAGAAAAGACTGAGGGACCAGGTGCGGTGGCTCAAGCCTGTAATCCCAGCACTTTGGGAGGCCGAGGCGGTTGGATGGTATGAGCCCAGAAGTTAGAGACTAGTCTGGGCAACATGAAAGACCCTGTCTCTACAAAAAATAGAAAATTAGCCAGGCATGGTGGTGCGCACCTGCAGGCCCAGCTCCTTGAAGGTGAGAGGATCGCTTGAGCCCAGGAGTTCGAAGCTGTAGTGAGCTATGATGGTGCCTCTGCACTCCAGCCTGGGTGACAGAGCGAGAAAAAAGAGAGAGACTGAGGGAGGAAGAGAGAGAAACAATGTACCTTTTCTCTCTTTGATGGTCATTTATTTCCTTGGAACAGCCAGAAATGCCTTAGAATCGAAGTGGCCACAGCACAGTGTCCCAGTAGGGCTTGGGACAGGACAGCAGAGAGGGAAGCCAGCTGCTCCAGGATAGGGTCTTGGTTGGGGTAGGGTCCCCAGACCTGAGTACTAATGGGGGCCCAGAGGCTTGGGAAGGAGAAGGCTTCCAAAACCCGGGCCTGGAGTGGACCTCTTTGCCAAGGGGTGATTGTGGGTGGGGGAGGAAGAGAAGTGGGCTTCTGCTTCAGGGTTAGGTCCTCCAGTGGAAGGTGGATGCTTTTTATGGGTCCCCAGGGCCCTCGTTTCTCTAGCCCAGATACTGGAGGACAGAGGACCACGATGGTAAGTGGTGCCTGAGACTCTGGGGGTGGATGTGGTATGAGAAGCATCAGTTTGGACTTGGTGCTGGGTCCTGGGCCCCTGATAAGAACCTGGATGAAATCATCTTCCCTTCTGCCAACATCCGGCTGTGCCCATGTGTCTGGTGTCAATGACTCCAGTGAACTGGAACTGCCCACAGGGGTACCTGACCTTAAAGGAACTGGGGCAGAAGCTTTTGTAACTGCAAGGCCAGCATCAGTGTGTTCTCCCCTCTGCCTTTCCCGCTAATCTCCCCGGGTCCCCCACCTGCCCCAGCCCAGCTGCCTGCTTCACGCTGCTGAGGGTGGCACCACCTGGAGTTGGTATAGAAGTTTTTCTCTTCGTTGGTTCGGTGTTTTTTTCAGGCGCTCCTGGATCTTTGCTTCCCAGAATATCTGTGTCTGCCCTTGTTCCCTGCACCTCCCCCGTGCCTCCTCTCCTCTCCCCCCACCGCTCTCCCCTCCCTCACCGACACTGCCTCAGTGATGCACCCTGACTCCCTATTGAAGCAGTGTGCTGACATCCTTGTAAAAACAAATTTAATTTTCTTCCTTTTTTGGGACAGATGGAAAGAAATTGACGTCTTTGTCTCAAACAAAAGAAAAAAGAAAAAGAAACAATATACTTCTTTTCCTTTTGACAGCCATGTCTTTGGAACAAAAGCTGGGAGGCTGTCACTCCAGCAGGGACTGAATAGCATGCAGGGGGCCAGGGACTTAGGCAGCAAGAGGGGCTTTGGGCACATTAGGAGGAAGGGATGCCTGCGGAGGGCAAAGCACAGCCCCCTTCTCAGGGTGAGGCTCCCAGCAGCCCCAGACCCAGGGATGTGCCTCCTTCAGGAAATGGCTCCCCTGGGTCCTGGAAAGATGTGGGGCCAGGCCCAGCACTCAGATCCAGCCTGCCAACCCACTGTGACCTGGGGTCCCAATCCACCTACCCTGTGACCACAGAGACCCCTGGGTCTGAGGGTGGGAGGTTGTCAGCAAGGCAGGAGACACTTCTCATCAGGGGCTCCTCCTGTAATGCTCTTGGGGTATGGCAGAGAAAGGGGACAATCTAGGAACTGGGGAAGACTCCTGAAGGAGGTGACACTGGAGCCAGGCTGTTTACTCTTCCTGCAAGAACTGTGTCCCCTCCCAGGATAGGCCTGCTCTTGAAGCCCACTCACTGCCATCTCCTGTGGCTGTAACAGATCTGGCTGTTTTTTGCCCCTTCTGATATATAAATCTGTGCTGGGTCATCAGGGGCTGGCTCTGGACCACGTGTGTTTAAGATAGTGCAAACTTCTATTGAAATCCACTTCACGCCAGGCATGCACTCTGGGCACCAGGACTCGGAAGTGAGTCACCCTCGGCCCTGCCCTCCGAAATCCTGAGCCAGCGCTGGGAGACAAAGCATCAGCAGATGAGTACATCTCAGTGTGATGAGTGCAGTGACAGGGAGCCCCAGGGAGGGTGTCACGGGGAAGTGCCTTTTCGAGCTTTTCACTAAAACACATGTTTGTAGCAATTCTATAAGAGGTGGATAAGGGTCAGGGGGCCCTGAAGGATGAATAGGAGTTGGCCACCAAAGAGAGCAAACAGCGTGTGCGGAAGCATGGGGAGGTTTAAATGCTTGGCAAACCCAACAAGTAGAGTACAGCTGGAGCACGGTGCTTCACTGGGCTCTTGTGTGTGCCAGGCTCTCTGCCAGGTGCTTTGTGTGCATCAGGCCACCTGATCCGCAGGACAGCCTGATGAGTAAGTAATGTTATCCTCATTGCAGACAAAGAGAGCTGAGGCTGATAGAGGTCCGGCTACTTGCTCCTGAGGCACAGAGCCTGTTTGTAGGGGCAGAACTTGGGTCCCTGGAATTCCAGGCTTCTTAGCTGGGCGTGGTGGCACGCGCCTGTAATCCCAGCTACTTGGGAGGCTGAGGCAGGGGAATCGCTTGAACCTGGGAGGAGGCAGAGGTTGCAGTGAGCCGAGATCACGCCACTGCACTCCAGCCTGACGACAGACCAATACTTCGTCTCAAAAAAAAAAAAAAAAAAAAAAAAAAAACACCAGGCATCAATGAAGTAGAAAGGCCTTAGAAACTGGAACCCCAGAATGAGTTTTTAAAAAATTTTTTTAATGTTCTTTTTTTTAATCTTGAGAATAAGGTTTTTTTGAAGACCTAAAATCAAATGGAAAAATCTAAAGGAAACAGGCAATTTTCTATGAGCTTTTGTTCCTCCTGAAGCTCTCCAGATCTTCTCGTTTCAGAATGTACTGTGCATGGTGCCTGTTAAGGCTCTAAACTGACAGCATAATTCTAGATCTTCACAGGGTTCTCAAAACTGCAGAGTAGGTCTGTTCCCCCAAAATTTCCATTTCTCTCCCTCCAGGAGGAGGGAGAGAAGTTTTTGCCCCTGACTTCAAAATTTCAAAATGTCCTACTGTTCCAGATCTCCACTTCTTCACCTTCATCCTCATCTTTTTTTTTTTTTTTTTTTTTTTTTGAGATAGTGTCTTGCTCTGTTACCCAGTCTGGAGTGTAAGTGCAGTGGTGCAATCATAGCTCACTGCAGTCTCACACTCCTGAGCTTAAGTGATCCTCCCTCCTCAGCCTCCTGAATATCTTGGCTGACGGGTGTATGTCACCATCCTCAGCAATTTTATTTTTATTCATTTGTTTTATTTTATTTTATTTTTGAGACAGAGTCTCTCTGTGACGCACAGTCTGGAGTGTGGTGGCACCATCTCGGCTCACTGTAACCTCCGCCTCCTGGGTTCAAGTAATTCTCCTGCCTCAGCCTCCTGAGTAGCTGGGATTACAGCTGTGAGCCACCACAGCCTGGCTAATTTTTGTGTTTTTAGTAGAGTTGGGGTTTCACCATGTTGGCCAAGCTGGTCTCGAACTCCTGACCTCAGGTGATGTGCCCACCTCGGCCTCCCAAAGTGCCGGGATTACAGGTGTGAGCTATCACATCCAGCTTTTTTTTTTTTGAATAGAGACCAGAGTGTCTCTGTGTTGTCCAGACTGGTCTTGAACTTCTGTCCTCAAGCAATTCTCCTGCCTTGGCCTCCCAAAGTACTGAGTTTACAGGTGAGAGCCACTGTGCCCAGCCCTCATACCTTGACTTGATGCAATAGAAGTAGTGGTTAAGGCTGGAATCAGATCTTGGCTTTCCTTCTCTGGCCCTGTTTCCTCATCGGTAGAGTGAACTTCCTTCATGGGTGGTTGTGAGGATTTAATGTATGTATAGGGATAGGGCCCTGCACATAAGTAAACTCTTAACTACATGATAAGCGGCAGTTATTGCTTCAAAGTGGAGCCAGAGTTCAGGGTCAGAGCTAGAGACCCACAGGGAAGAGTACATGAGCTATCAGGGCTAGTGGTGGAGAGAGAGGAGAGACTGGAGATCCGGCTTGGGGATCCCCTGGCTTCCTGGCTCAGGAGCCACCATGGAGAGTGAGCAGCTGCCAGAGAAGCAGGAGGAGGATGGGGAGAATGTGTTACCATGGAAACTGGAGGAGGAGGGCGTTCCCAGGGGGAGGGAGTGACGGATAATGTCAAGCGTCATCAGAGAGGATGGGAGTAGGGAGGGCTGAGGGTGATGGGAACCCTCCAACTTAGTTTCTTTCATGGCCCAGGCAACCCCCAAGCCTGGATCAAATCCCAGCTCTGGCTGTGTGACTTAGACAAGGGATTTGCCCTCTCTGAGCTTCTGTTTCCTTCTAGAGTTGAGATGAGGGAATTGATCCATCTCTAATATGACCGTCAGTCTCACTTAATAAGAGTCCTGGTTTTGCTGAATTCTTGGCCACGTGCTAGCAGCGTGTCCTTAGGCAAGTCACTTCGCCTCCATGAGCCCTCTCTGAAAGCTAGCGATATGGTGAACAAAGTGCCATCAAAGTGACTGGCACCTAGTGGGCCCTGGATACAGGATTATTCTCTGATAATGATGTGGGTGCCAGAGGCAGCTGCTCTAAGGAGGCTTTCTGGGCTTGGAATTAGAAATGCTTGTCAAGTTGGAGACGGCCCACTAGCATCCCGAGAGGACTTGGAGGAACGACAGTCCAGCCTGGGCACCTGCCGGGCCTCTGTCCAAAGGCCAGTCCTCTCTGTATCAGCGGCAGATCCCTTGCCTAGGGCATGGCTACTGGCCACCAGCTACTCCTAGCACCTGTTGCAGATCCAGACTGAAACCGGCCCCAGAGGCCCCAAAGCCCCTAGGAAGTGACCACCCCCCATCCCTGGCACCCAGATCCTGGCCCCCACACTCACACACAAAACACATACACACGCCTCTCTTTCATCATGTATTTATTCCTTTATTTCACTTCTGAGCCCCACACTAGAAAGAGTGCGGGCTGAGAGCTGAGAGGAGTGACAGGAGCAAATCAGGACCTGGCTGCCCCACGCTGAGCTTGCAGATGTTGAGAGCTGGGTGACAAGGACAGCTGGCTGTGTGGTTCAGGCTGCAGGCAGCTTGGGAACTCAAAATGGGGCTTAGAGAGGGGCCGGAAGGGGCCCTTGAGGTGGACGTAGTGATGTGGTAGAGCACACGCTGGGAGGTTGCCCAGGTTCTAGCCCCAGCACCATCACAGGGGGAGAGCTGTTTCAGAGTGTGGTGCACTGTCACACACCGTTTCAGTGAAAGGCCACTGAGACACTATCAATGGGTAATGTACAGCATGGCATAACTCATTTCATCTTCACAGCACAATTATGAGGTAGGCATTGGTATCATTACCCCCATTTTACAGATGGGAAAACTGAGGCTCAGAGAAGGGAATTACTTGCCCAAGACCACATGACTTGTCAGTGACTGGCCCAGCTGGGATCCCATCTCTGGTCCGCTAAGTCTGCTTCCTGGGCTTTCCTCCTCCTGCCTGCAGAGAGGAAATGCTCTGAATACACTGAGGGCCCTGGGGAGACTCCCACATCCAGCTCATGGTCACAGGCTGAGCACCCCCTGTGCTGGGTTCTGCACCTCATCATGTGGGCAGCAGAGGCACGTGCCTGCTGCCCAAACAACTGCTGTGACCTTGGTAGGTCCCTCCCCCCATCTGTTTCCTCCCTGCCTTGGAAGTCCTGCCTGTTTGATAATTTGCTGCCTGCCTGCCATGTCTTTGCCGTGTGACCATGGGCATGTCATTTTATTGAGCCATTTCTCAATCATGGATGACAGCACTTACCTGGTGAGAAGTTGAGAAGATTCAGAGAGGCTATGGGTGAAGGATCTTGTCTATTTTGGTCATGAAAGTGTTCCCAGCAAATGCAAATGGGCACACAGTAGTTATCTACTGAGTGAATGAATGACATCTGTGGTACACAGTAAGTGTCCAACAGCTGCAGCTTTGTTCATATTATCTAATGTTTTAGCTCATGCCTGCACCAACCCATGCTGCTGCTGCTGCTGCTTTTTTCTTTTTTCTTTTTTTTTTGAGACAGAGTCTCACTCTCTGGCCCAGGCTGGAGTACAGTGGCATGATCTCAGCTCACTGCAACCTCCGCCTCCTGGGTTCAAGCGATTCTCCTGCCTCAGCCTCCCAAGTAGCTGGGATTACAGTGCCACCATGCCCAACTAATTTTGTATTTTTAGTAGCGGGGTTTCACCATGTTGGTCAGGCTGGTCTTGAACTCCTGACCTCAAGTGATCTGCCCATCTCAGCCTCCCAAAGTGCTAGGAGAATTATAGATGTGAGCCACCACACCCCGCCCAACCCATGGTTCTTAATGCTGCAGGTGGGTCTGGAGCAAGGCTTTTCTCTTTTAACCATCTCCTTGAGTTTCAGAAGGTGGGACGTGCTGGAAAGCAGTTCTCAAGAGGACGTCTTCTCCCCACGCTCCTTAGCCACAGTGTCCTCTCCTGCCCCCACCAGGACTGCCCTCTCAGGGACCCAAGAGGGAGGGACAGCCTGGAAAGGAAGAAAGGTCCGGGGCCATCAGCATCATGGGCATGGAGTCCCTTGGCGGGTGGCGGTGCAGATACGTCCCTGTAATGGGGCTCATCTAGAACCTCCCCTGGGAATGAGGAGACAGCAACTGTGGTTTTGAATCTTCACTGTCTGCTTCCCTGCTGGGAGGTTGGGCAGGTCTCGGTCCCTCTCTGGGCCTCTGCACGATGGAGGTACGAGTTGCTGGTTCTGAAGGCTCTGCCGTCCTGGAAAAGAACTGAGACATTTCCCTCATGTTCCTGGATCCCAGAAACAGACATCTATTGGTAAAATCCACTGGGCATCTGCATTTGCCCAGAGATGGGAAAAGCATGCCTGGGGTCTGTGATAGGAGCTGCCCCAACTGGGGTCAGGGAGGTGGGGATGGCAAGAAAGGAAGCTCAACTCAAAGCTTCGTGTTCAAGCTTTTTGCCTACCCCAGGCTCCGTCTTGGTTCCAAGGACCCCACCTTCTGCTTTCTCAATAAAGTGAGGCCTCTTCTCGGTGTCCGCATCTCTGGCTGTTCTGTTGGCTCATCTCTGCCCGGTTCCCTTGTGAGGGGGCCCCAGTCTCGGGGTCACATAGGCCTATGGGGAAGTCTGGCACTACCCTGAGGACCTGTCTCAGCGGGAGACGTAGTGTTGTCCTTAAGAGCCTTAGTTTGACCCGGGCGCAGTGGCTGCCGCCTGTAATCTTAGCACTTTTGGAGGCCGAGGCAGGCGGATTGTCCGAGCTCAAGAGTTTAAGACCGGCCTGGGCAACATGGCGAAACCCGTGTCTACTAAAAATACAAAAAATTAGCCAGGGATGGTGGCCTGTGCCCGTAATCCCAGCTACTTGGGAGGCTGAGGCATGAGAATCTCTTGACCCAGGAGGTGGAGGTTGCATGCCACTGCACTCCAGCCTGGGCGACAGCGGGAGACTGTCAAAAAAAAAAAAAAGCCCTAGTTTAGTGGGAGAGGCAGGCACACAAGGCAGGCATTTCCTAGAGCGAGCTCTGAACCAAACCAGGCCTCCATGCTCCCCCCCCCTTCCACCCTCAGAACTGGCTTCTCTCCTTCCCTGCGACCCGCCACTCCCCTAATCCGAGTGGCTTGTCCTCCAGAGCCCTGCGCACCCCACATGCTTCCTGGGGCTCCACTAAATCTCCCATCTCTCTGCCCCTCAGTGACCCTTCCTTCAGGCCATGGAGGCACTAGACCTCCCCTGTGTGCAGGCCGTGCGGCTCTGGGGTGGGAGTTAGAACCTCGTGCCCCAGGAGACCTCCACCTCCTCCGTCCATGCCCCAGGAGACCTCCACCTCCTCCGTGTTCTCAAGTAGTCCTGGCCCCTGTGGTTAATAGTAACTCCCTGGAAGGCAATTCCTTCCTGACCCAGATCTGTTTCCCATCACATGTGACCCATCCTGAGGAGGCCACCAGAGCCTGGGTGGAGCCTTCCCCACCCGTTGGCCAACTTCCCTTCCAAGGCGTCAACCCAGGAACACCCACCTTGGGGCTTGTTCATGTCAAGGTGATGAGCACCAAGGCAGATGGGTAGCCCTGACCCAGACTGGGATCTCAGCACGCTCAGCCCTGCTGTGTGGGCAGGGCCGGGGCGGCCAGGCTGCCCGGGAGTGGGGTTGGGGTGGCTTCTTGGCCCCACTCTGTTCATAGAGAGGGACTCAGTCAAGGAGACTTCACAGAGGCCTGACAGCTCTAGTCAGAGCCAACTCTCACCAAAGCTGGGAAGGACAGCTGCGAAGGAGAGAGAGGGAGAGAGAGAGGGAGAGTGTGTGTGTGCACGCGTGTGTGTGTGTGTGTGTGTGTGTGTGCACAGCATGAGAGCATCTCAGGGTTGATGTGAGTGTATACAGAGTTTTTTTTTTTTTTGAGACAGCCTTTTTTTTTTTTTGAGATGGAGTCTCACTCTATTGCCCAGGCTGGAGTGCAATGGTGTGATCTCAGCTCACTGCAACCTCCACCTCCTGGGTTCAAGCAATTCTCCTGCCTCAGCCTCCTGAGTAGCTGGGACTACAGGTGCGCACCACCACACCCGGCTGATTTTTTTTGTATTTTTAGTAGGGACAGAGTTTCACCGTGTTAGCCAGGATGGTCTCAATCTCGACTTCGTGACCTGCCCACTTTGGCCTCCCAAAGTGCTGGGATTACAGGCATGAGCCACTGCGCCGAGCAAGAGAGTCTTGCTCTGTTATCCAGGCTGGAGTGCAGTGGTGCCATCTCAGCTCACCGTAACCTCCGCCTCCTGGGTTCAAGTGATTCTCCTGCCTCAGCCTCTGAGTAGCTGGAACTATAGATGCTTGCCACCATACCCGGCTAATTTTTGTATTTTTAGTAGAGACAGGGTTTCACCATGTTGGCCAGGCTAGTCTCAAACTCCTGACCTCAAGTGATCTGCCCGCCTTGGCCTCCCAGAGTCCTGGGATTACAGGCAAGAGCCACAGCGCCTGGCCTATACACAGATTTTTTTATTCACCTTTGTGTATACCCTGAGAAAAACCTTGTCCATATGACCACTTTGGGCCTCACTTTCCTCTTTTGAAAAACATAACAATAAGCCGGGCATGGTGGCTCACGCCTGTAATCCCAGCACTTTGGGAGGCTGAGGCGGGCGGATCACAAGGTCAAGAGATCAAGACCATCCTGGCCAACATGGTGAAACCCCGTCTCTACTAAAATACAAAATTAGCTAGCTGGACGTGGTGGTGCACGCCTGTAGTCCCAGCTACTCGGGAGGCTGGGCCAGGAGAGTTGCTTGAACCCAGGAGATGGAGGTTGCAGTGAGCTGAGCTTGTGTCACTGCACTCCAGCCTGGTGCCTGAGCAAGACTCTGTCTTAAAAAAAAAAAAAAAAGAAAGAAAGAAAAACATAACAATAATAATTAAAACAGTGTACTTACCAGGACTCTCCTGAGGGTCCAATGAGACAGCAGCTGTGCATGGAAACTAGGGTCCATTCTTATCGATGGGGGAAAACATTCTGCCTTAAACCTTCAATAGTTCCTACTTGTTTGGAAAATCAGATGATCTCTTAGGCCCCTTTCCAATGGAGGACTCGGAATCTAAGTTCCAACTTCCCTGCCTGCAACGTCGAACTCTCTTGAGGGGGAAGGGAACCCACCCTGCGAAGAGGACTGCTAAAGTCCAGCTCAGGGCAGGCAGTTGTCAGTGAGGGGCAGGTAGAGCACATTCCTGTCTTGTGCCAGCTTCATCACCCTTCCAGGTCAGCTGCACTGCCTCTGCCTCCAGGAAGCCTTCTCTGATGGCTCGAGCTACACTCTTGGATCCCTGCCTGGATCTCCCACAGTTGCTATCAGGGTGCCCCACCTGAGCAAGACCTGCCCACTCTCTCTCTCAATAGGCTGCTGGGGACCCTACTTCACCACCAAACATGGGAACCCCATCATCCCTAAGGAAAAAAGGAAAGACTGGTGGAAAAGAACATCAAAGTTTTTTCTTCAATGTTTATGAGGTTTCTTAGTCCTATATCAAAGTAATATGTGCTCATTATGGAAACTGAGAAAACTGGCCAGGCGCGGTGGGTCACACCTGTAATTCTAGCACTTTGGGAGGCTGAGGTGGGTGGATCACTTGAGGTCAGGAGTTTGAAACCAGCCTAGCCAACATGGCAAAACCCTGTTTCTACTAAAAATATAAAAATTAGCTCTGCATGGTGGTGGGCACCTGTAATCCCAGCTACTTGGGAGGCTGAGGGAGGTGAATATCTTGAACGTGGGAGGCAGAGGTTGCAGTGAGCTGAGACTGCAACACTGCACTCCAGCCTGGAAGACAGAGCGAGACTGTCTCAGAAAACAAAAAACAACAACAACAAAAAAAACTGAGAAATCTGACACACATGAAAAAAAAGCGGGGGGCAGGGAATCACCCATAGTACCTTACTCTATTAACATTTGGGAACCATACTGCCCAAAGCAATCTACAGATTCAATCCAACCCTTATCAAAATACCAATGTCATTCTTTACAGAATTTGAAAAAACAATCCTAAAATTCATATGGAACCAAGACACAGCCCAAACAGCCAAAGTAATCCTGAGCAAAAAGAACAACACTGGAGGTATCACATTACTTGACTTAAAAATATATTACAAGGTTGTAGTAACCAAAACAGCATGGTATTGACATAAAAACAGATACACAGACCAATGGAACAGAATAGAGGACCCAGAAATAAAGCCACATATTTACAGCCAACAAATCTTTGACAAAGCCAACAAGAACTGACATTGGAGAAAAGGGCTCCTCTTTAATAAATGGCACTAGGAAAACTGAATAGTCACAGGCAGAGGAATGGAACTGTACCGTCTCTTACCACGTACAAAAATCAACTCAAAATGGGATAAGGACTTAAGCATAAGACTGAAAACTATAAAACTACTAGAAGAAAACCCAGGGAAAACTCTCCTGGATATTGGTCTAGACAAATAATTTATGAATAAGACCCCTAAAATATAGGCAACAAAACAAAAAATAGGCAAATGGGACAATATTAAATGAAAAAGCTTCTTCACAGCAAAGGAAACAATCAACAGAGTGAAGAGACAACCTCCTGAATGGGAGAAAATACTTGCAAACAGGGCACTCATATTCAAAATATACAAAGGACTCAAACAACTCAACAGGAAAAAATAACAGTCTCATTTAAAAAGTGAGTAAAAATTAGCTGGGCATGGTGGCTCACATGATTGTAGACCCAGCTACTTTGGAGGCTGAGGCAGAAGGATCCCTTGAGCCCAGGAGTTCAAGGCTGCAGTGAATAAAATTGCACCACTGCACTCCAGCCTTGGTGACAAAGTGAGACCTCATCTATTAAAAAACAAACAAACAAACAAACAAAAAACTGGCTCACGCCTATAATCCTAGCACTTTGGAAGGCCTAGGCAGGCGGATTATCTGAGATCAGGAGTTCAAGACCAGCCTGGCCAACATGGTGAAATCCCATCTCTACTAAAAATACAAAAAACTAGCTGGGTACAGCGGTGACACCCGTCTGTAATCCCAGCTGCTTGGGAGGTGGAGGCAGAGGTTGCGGTGAGCCGAGATCGTGTGTACCACTGCACTCCAGCCTGGGCAACAGAGAGAGACTTCATCTCAAAACAAACAAACAAACAAACAAAACGGTCTGGGCGCAGTGGCTCATGTCTATAATCCCAGCACTTTGGGAAACCGAGGTGGGTGGATCACTTGAGCACGGGAGTTTGTGACCAATCTGGCCAACATGGCGAAACCCCGTAATACAAAAATTAGTCGGCTTGGAGATGGGCGCCTGTAATCCCAGCTACCCGGGAGGCTGAGGCAGAAGAACCGCTTAAACCCGGGAGGTGGAGGCTGCAACGAGCCAAGATTGAGCCATTGCACTCCAGCCCAGGCGACAAGAGTGAAACTCCGTCTTGGTAGAGAAGTGGTTTTGCCATGTTGTCCAGGGTGGTCTTCAACTCCTGGGCTCAAATGATCCGCCTGCCTCCGCCTGACAAAGTGGAGGGAATTATAGGTGCGAGCCACCACTCCCCATCCAAAAAATTTAAAAAGTAATTATTTATATCTTTGAATTAAAAAGAACAACCTCCCCCTACACACACACATACATTTGGGTGTATTTCCTTACCCAGAAGAATGTTCAAGGGTCCGCAGCTGATTCCAGAGCCTTTTTAAAATGGAATACGAACCTCGTGCTTAACTGCAGGATCCTAAACCTTCATTCGATGCTCCAGGGGTCTAGGATCCAAAAGTTTAAGAGGCGCTGCTTTAGGGAGTGGGGGCGGCAGGGAGCGGTTCACACATGCCTCACAGCCACATACAAATAGGCTCACATCTGTACACCTGTGACCCATACACCTGACCCATACGCATTCACACCTGTACACCTGTGTTCATACACGTGCACACAGCTTGGCTTGGGAGAAATTTAGGCAAGGCTGCCCGAGATTAGGCTCATTTCACGGACGCTGCTGCCACCTACCGGCTATATCTTGCATTAGCATCCTTGCTTAGCTCTAATCTATTCCATTCTGTCCTCCATTGCTCAACCCTGGAAGCTGTGCACCGAACTGGTTCCTGAAAGAGGGACACGAATAAGAGAGGTGGGGTGGGGTGGGGAATTATCATTGACTAACTGTCCATTATATGTCAGGCACTGCTGTCCCTTACAGCTGTTATATTTGTTTTCTCAATCCCATGTGCCTTATGCAGCCCTTGGCACATGAAAAGACCTAATAGCTATTTCAATTAAATGAATTAAAAACACTGTAAAGTGAGTGTGTTTAACAAATGAGGAGATGGGCCGGGTGCGGTGGCTCACTCCTGTAATCCCAGAATTTTGGGAGGCTGAGGTGGGCGGATCAGCTGGGGTCAGGAGTTTGAGACTAGCCTGGCCAACATGGCAAAACCCCATCTCTACTAAAAATACAAAAATTAGACAGGCAAGGTGGTGTGCACCTGTAGTCCCAGCTACTGTGGAGGCTGAGGTGGGGGAATCACTTGAACCCAGGAGGCGCAGGTTGCAGTGAGCCAAGATCCTGCCACTGCATGCCAGCCTGGGTGACAGAGTAAGACTCTCTCTCAAAAAAAAAAAAAAAAAAAAAGGCGTGGTGGTTAATGCCTGTAATCCTAGCAATTTGGGAGACTGAGGCAGGTAGATCACCTGAGGTTGAGAGTTCCAGACCAGCCTGACCGACATGGAGAAAACTGTCTCTACTAAAAATACAACAAATTAGTTGGGCATGGGAGCGCATGATTAATTCCAGCTACTCGGGAGGCTGAGGCAGAGAATCACTTGAACCTGGAAGGCAGAGGTTGCGGTGAGCTGAGATTGTGCCATTGCACTCCAGCCTGGGCAACAAGAGCAAAACTCCGTTTTAAAAAAAATAAGTTTAATGGATTTTCAGTTCCACTTGGCTAGGGAGGCCTCACAATCATGGCAGAAGGCGAAAGGTACATCTTACATGGCGGTGGCAAGAAAGAGAATGAGAGTCAAGGCTGGGTGCGGTAGCTCACGCCTGTAATCCCAGCACTTTGGGAGGCTGAGGTGGGTGGATCACCTGAGGTCAGGAGTTTGAGACCTGCCTGACAAATTTGGCAAAACCCCGTCTCTACTAAAAATACAAAAATTAGCTGGGCATGGTGGTGGGCACCTGTAATTGCAGCTACTTGGGAGGCTGAGGCAGGAGAATCACTTAGCCCTGGGGGGTGGAGGTTACAGTGAGTCACAATGGTGCCGCTGCACTCCAGTCCGGGCAACAGAGTGAGACTCTGTCTCAAAAAGAAAAAGAGAATGAGAGCCAAGCAAAACCGGTCTCGCCTTATCAAATCATCAGATCTCGTGAGACTTATCATTTGCTAACATGAGAACAGTATGGGAGAAATCGCCCCCATGATTCAATTATCTCCCACTGCGTCCCTCCCACAACACGTGGGAATTATGGGAGTACAATTCAAGATGAGATTTGGGTGGGGACACAGAGCCAGAGATACCACAGGCCCAGGGGCAGCCCCACATTTGCACGGGCCCTATAGGGGAACTCGGCCTTGTGTTTACGAGATCACATGTTTCTTTACAGTTTGGAAAAGTAAACCATGCTAACTTCAGTGGAGTAAGCTGACTATCTCCTTCCACCCTACTCCTCCTTCCCATTGTGTCCTCTGGCTTTGAGTGGCCACAGGACTTTTGTAGTCTTTTATTTTTTTGAGATGGAGTCTCCCTCTGTTGCTCAGGCTGGAATGCAGTGGCATGATCTTGGCTCACTGCAACCTCTGCCTCCCAGGTTCAAATGATTCTACTCCTCAGCCTCCCGAGTAGCTGGGATTACAGGCATGCGCCACCATGACTGGCTAATACTTGTATTTTTAGTAGAGATGGGGTTTCACCATGTTGGTCAGGCTGGCCTTGAACTCCTGACCTCATGATCTCTTCGGCCTCCCAAAGTGCTGGGATTACAGGTGTGAGCCACCGTGCCTGGCCACCTTTTGTATTCTTAACTTTGCATTCTTTATCTTAAGAAGACCTCTCCTCCAGACAAGCTTCAGGCCCCACAATCCTGGATCTGCCTATTGGGTCCTCAGTTTCCCAATTGCAAAGAGACAATAAAGGCTGTGGAAGGGCTTAATAGGATGAAAGATGATCTCCTTTTTAAATTTGTATTTATTTTTGAGACAAGGTCTGCTCTGTTGCCCAGGCTGGAGTGCAGTGGCACAATCACAGCTTACTGTAGCCTCAACCTCATGGGCTCAGGCAATCCTCCCATCTTAGCCTCCGGAGTAGTTGTGACTATAGGCACATGCCACCACATCTGGCTAAGCTTTTGTATTTTTTGTACAGATGGGGTTTCGTCATGTTGCCCAGGCTGTCGTGAACTCCTGGGCTGAAGCAATCCTCCTGCCTTGGTCTCCCAAAGTGTTGGGATTACAGATATAAGTCAGTGCTCCTGGCCTATGTTTAAAATTTATTTTTATTTATTAATTTTTTTTAAGACTAGTCAAGTGCAGTAGTGAGAATGAGGGAAAGAGTAGAACAAGGAGTTTGATCTGTAACTGACTGAATAATCAATTGAGATAATTTGCTAGTTTTGGACCGGCGTATTTTTATGCTTTTTAGAGACAGGGTCTCCATGTGCTGCCAGGCCGGTCTCAGGGGATCCTGCCGTCTTGCTTCCCAAAGTCCTGGGCTAACAGGTGTGAGCCACCTCGCCTAGCCAATGGCGATCTCTTTTAATACTCTCAGAGGGCCCAGAGAATTAAAAATAAAGAGCAAACATAAGGGACTTACTTAGGGTTTCACAGCAAGTTGTGGCAAGCTGTGAAGTTGCAATCCAGGATAGCCCACTTGAAAGCCCCCCTCTCACGATCACCTCCTGCCTCGAGTGCCCACTCGTGCACTCAAAGGCACCGCCTTTCCCAGGCTCTCAGCCTCTGGCAGCCTGGAAGGCTTAGCTCTGCACTTCCGCCCCAGCGGCTCCACCTCGAGGGGGCGGCAGACACCGTCTTTCCCTCATTTTCCTGGCACCTGCTCATTCCAGGTTTCAGAGTCCCACATAGCCAGAATCCCAGCTGTCCCCAAACACCTCCATCAGCTCTCTCCTGCCCCTCCCTGCAAACAGTGAGTACTGCCTTCAAGTCCTGGCCTTGTCATGTACTGGCTGTGTGATAGTGAGCAGATCACCTCACCTCTCTCTGCCTCATTTAATTCATCCATAAAATCGGGGCATCTTGTGGAAACAGGTCAGTGACGCACCCGGCACGTATATAATACACCAACAATCACTGACAGCACTTGCTGTTTCAACAAGGCCTTCGGAGATGTCACGTCCCCTGGGAAGGGTTCTCCTGATAGGATTGGCCCCTGCCCCACGCTGCAATAAAGCCAAGGGACTCCTGGGCAATGGGGCCTTTCAGAGCTCTTCAGCGTTCATTTGTTGACATCCTCTGTGCCCATGAACTGACCCCTCCCTGGGCTGTGGTGTCTGACTTGGCTTTTTCTCCATCCCTGCTAAGTCCCATCTCTCCCTTGGAAGGGCTCTGCAATCTCCTGAGGATCTTCCCCAAATTTCTTTTCTTTTCTTTCTTTCTTTTTTTAAGTCTCGCTCTGTTGCTGAGACTGAAGTTCAGTGGCGTGATCTCGGCTCACTGCAACCTCTGCCTCCTAGGTTCAAGTGATTCTCCTGCCTCAGTGAGTAGCTGGGATTACAGGCACACATCACCACGCCTGGCTAATTTTTTTTTTTTGTATTTTTAGTAGAGACAGGGTTTCATCATGGTTGGCCAGGCTGGTCTCAAATTCCTGACCTCACATGATCTGCCTGCCTTGGCCTCCCAAAGTGCTGGGATTATAGGTGTCAGCCACTGCACCTGGCCCCAAATTTCAAATCCATCCTCCTGGAGAGGGGTCGCTGACCCACTGCCTACCGATTTTTACTGTCCTTTTACCTATCCCCAAATGACTGCCAAACCCCAGTCTCCTCTATCTCAAAGACTCACTGACCATCCTGGCATTTGAAGCCTTCCACAATTTGGTCACATGATTCACTCTCTGCTTCAACTATCCCAAACCATTTTCTGTTCCCAGAGTCCACCTTCACTCTCCTACCTCCAAGCCTTTGCGCAGGCTGTTCTTCCACCTGGAATGCCCTCTCTCATCACCATGTAGTAAATTAGAGGGCAAAGTCCAAGTGGGAGGTCACCTTCTCCGGGCAGTCTTCCCTACTCCCTCAGTTGGAATCACTTTCTCCTCTCTGGGCTCTGGGCATGCAATTACTCTAGAGCCTTCCTTTCTCTTCTAGTATCTTGGGTCTGGGAAAAGCAGGCAGGGTGAGAGCCATTACCTCATTGAATGATGAGACAGGCTAGGAGGAAGTCCTAAACTGAGTAAGTGGTGGAGTCAGGATTCAAACCCGCCATGGCCACACCCCCTGGCTCAGCCCTGAACGTTCCCTCCCTACCATTTCTTGTGGCCTGGTCTTGTGACTCTCTTCCTCCTTGTCAGTTCACCTTTTAATAATATGCTGAATGAAGCGCTGCTGAAGGAACAGAGGCTCCCACGTGTGCATGCCCCCGCCCCCACCCCATCTGTACCTTGACTTCTTTATCACCCACCTCAAGCCCATCTGAAGCTGCTGGGAGTGCCCGGGCTCTGGCAGGATAAGCAGTTCCTGCAGGCCTGGGCATTCTCAGAGGAGGAGTGGGAGACACAAACAGGTTCCTTCCCCCACCGCTCAAGCTTATCAGGGCCCTACAGGCCCCAGGGAACTGAATGCACAGCCAAGGGAGGAAAGCTGCCCCCTGCCTGTCACCTTCACACCCTCTATGACTTACCCCATCTCTACTAAAAATTAAAAAAATTAGCTGGGCATGGTGGTCTGTGCCTGTAATTCCAGCTACTCGGGAGGCTGAGGCAAGAGAATTGCTTGAACCCGGGAGGCGGGGGTTGCAGTGAGCCGAGATCACGCCACTGCACTCCAACCTGAGTGACAGAGCGGGACTCCATCTCAAAAGAAAAAAAAACAAAAGAGTGGTGTGACCTTGGATTGCCACTTTAGCTCTCTGAGCCTCAGAAGCTCTTTAGAAAATTTTTGGCTGTTAGAATTCAATAAGATAAAATGAGCAAATGGATGTAAAAGAACCAGGATCACTAAATATGAGCGGCTTCTTTAAGAGGTCACTGCTGACGGGGGCATCTCAGGTAGCAAAGTGCTCCCTGCAGTCTGGGAATGGAGGTGAAGATTATGATGTCACTGGCAGAGGCTGTGGGGCAGGGGCCTGAAGTCCAGGGAGTGACAGCTTCCCTGCTTCAGTGACTGACAGTGCCACACAAGGCCTTCACCTACCCTAAGTGCACAAGTCACCTCAACCAGAAACACACACACAGGTGCCGGGGTCCAGGGGCCGTAGAACAGGGTAGAGCTCTCTAGGTCCCAGGGCCTGAGACCCAGGGGACAACCTGTTTATAGGACACAGACAGACACAGATTCACACCCTCTATATAAACTCACAAACATGGGCACACCCTCACAAGCACCAAAACACCTCTCCCCCATACACACAAATGCACAGAAACAGGAGATACAGGATCACAAACATATTCCCAAATGCACTCCCCACGCACAAATTCAGAAACGCAGAGCCCTTCCTGGCCACCCCTAAACACACACACACGCGCACACACACACACACACACACTTATCAGGCTGGGGCAGGCACTGGCACTGCTGAGTCACCCACAGGCAGCTCAGCCCAACAGAGCTAGAGCCACGTGGCTGCCTCAGCCCTGAGAGGGCAGGGCCCACAGCAGCTCTCTAGAATCACCCCATCCACCTGACTGCTGGGGTTTTCCTCTCCCCAGCCCGTTGATTGATTCAGGGGTGGGGATGGGGTTGGGGGAGGAGCCACTGTTTGCAGAGGCCAAATCAAAGAGTTCACAGCCTATTCCTTCCTGGGTGCGTGAGTACATGTGAGAGCAATTAAAAAATACTACTAGATTCATTACTGAGTATTTGCAAATATATTTTCACACACTCTCATGTAATCATCACAACAACTCTATATAAAGTTAGTACTAGTTGTTTTTTTTTTTGAGGAGGAGTTTTGCTCTTGTTACCAGGGCTGGAGTGCAATGGCATGATTTCTGCTCACCACCACCTCCGTCTCCCAGGTTCAAGTGATTCTCCTGCCTCAGCCTTCCGAGTAGCTGGGATTACAGGCATGCGCCACCACACCCGGCTAATTTTTTGTATATTTAGTAGAGACGGGGTTTCTCTATGTTGGCCAGGCTAGTCTCAAACGCCTGACCTCAGGTGATCTGCCCGCCTCAGCCTCCCAAAGTGCTGGGATTATAGGTGTGAGCCACCGGGCCCAGCCAGTTAGTACTATTATTAATCCCATTTTACCCCAGAGGAGGGGGTATCTTGCCCCAGGGCCCAAAGCCCAGACTCACCTGCCTCCAAATCCCTACCTCATAACCCTTCGGCAATACTGTCTGGTGGGCAGGTGTGATATAGGCAAGTCAAAGGTACATCAGTGTGCTTGGAAGCCTAGGGGTGTGTGTGTGTGTGTGTGTGTGTGTGTGTGTGTGTGTGTGTGTGCCAGGCTTCCCCAGGGAATTCACAGGTATAGGGACTGAAAGGGTCTCAAGGGTCCTGATTTCTGGTCAAAGGATCCAACGCTTCTCTAGTGCCTTGGAGCGCACCTCCCCTCTATCAGAAAACATCTCCCAGGTCTAAGGACTCAGTCTGACCTTCCTCTGCTAGACTACCGGCTCCTTGAAGACCTGAAGCCTCAAACAGGACTTAACTCAGAGAAAACCTCAGTGAATTTGGAGTATGGGGGGTTGTTGGGGGTTGGGGGTGGGAGGGAGCCGGGAGGAGTCAATCAGTGTATGACTTTTAATTCAGTTTTGTATCAATATAACAATAACATCAATAATTATAATAAATGCTAATGTTTATTGGGTGCTTATCCTGGGACTGGCACTGTTCTTAGCACTTCACATGGATTCTCTCATTCAATTCTTGCCACAACCCTTGAGGAAAATACTTTTATTAATCCCACTTTGCAGAGGAGGAAACTGGCTTGGAGAGAGTTAGTACCTCGCCCAAAGTAACTCAGGAAGAGGCAGTCAGTGTTGGGGATTGGAACACAGGCGGTCGAGTTAGCCCTTTAATAGGAAGATGACTACGCTCAGAGGAAGGCCTTTGTCCTCAGCAGCTTCGGTTTGCCACATTTGTCCAAAGAAAGGATTAGTTTTCCATGGTGCTCTGGCCTGGAATATTCTATGATCCTATGATTCTGTGATGAAGAACTTTTGAAGAGTCAGGCTTGGTTTTGAATGAAAGAGGCCACTCTGGGGGTGGTGAGCTTCCTGACATGGGCATATGTAAGCCAGCCCAGGCCTGAAATGGGAGAGAGGGGATGAGCCTTCCACCAGTGACCATGGAAGCCCCTGCCAGCGTTGATAGAGGGGACCATCAGGAGAGGAAGAGTCAGAGAAGAGTGGCAAGGTGGGCATGAGAGGAACCAGAAGTCGCATTTACAGACGCCTACTGTGTAGCAGGCCTGTGCTTGACATTTAACTTATATCGCTAATTCTCAGGAAAACATTGTAACATTTACAGTTGAGGAAATTCAGATCCAGAGAAGTGATTTGTTCAAAGTCACACCAGAGGAAAGTTGTAGGACAGGTGATCCAGGTAAGCCTCCCCAGGGTCACTTCCCCAGACCCCCTCTGACCAACCCCTCTACCTAGTGCCCTTAAGGGCAACACCACATGGCAAATTACATCACACTTTTGTCATATGACGTCATACCAGTCAATCCAGGAACTCCCTCCCCTTCCCTCCCCCGATCTCTGGGGTCTATCACAGCAGTCCCCAGGTCAGCCTCCCCGCCGGACCAGGCCACACCTGCAGCCCCCGCCCCTTCCCGGCGGAGACTTTCTCACTCCTCTGCCCGGGCCTCCTCCTCCCCGCCCCGCTGATCGGCAGTGGCCTGCGCCAATCAGAGGGCCCAGCGGGCGAGGCGGAGTCTCACGTTGGAGTTGCCCTGTCAGTGCAGGTGGAGGCCCCGGCCGGGCAAAGTGGCAGGAACCTCTTAAAGGGCGAGAGCGGCGCGGAGCCAGAACGCGGTCCGGCCCGGACCGGCCCGGTCGCCGCCGCACCCAGCCCAGGTGAGCCTGGACCACCTGGGGGGGCGACCCTCGGTCCCTGGGAGGGACGGGGTAAGGGACAGAAGAACCCACCCTTAAGGGCTCCGACCGTTCCACGAGAGGCGACCAGGGTCGAAGGGTCCGGGGCTGAAGGGTTCAGGGGTCCCGGATTTAAGAATCCAAACTTGGGGTCCAAAGGAGTCTGGGCGTCTTGAAGTTCAGGGTGCAGGGAGGGGCGCGGGAGTGTGGAGAGGGGATCTGGGAGCTCGGATCCGGAGCTAGACACGTCCGGGTCCGGCCGGTCCTGGCTGTCTGGGCGGGGGTCCTGGGTTCGGTCCGGCGCGCGGGTCCCTGCAGGGCGGCTCAGCCGCCGGCCACCCCCTAGCCCCGCCTCGCCCAGCCCCGCAGGCTCCAGCCGGGCCCGCAGCGACGCTGGAGCTGGCGGGCGGCGCGCAGCGGGAGGGGGCGACCGGGCCTGGAGCCCCGCGCCCCGCTCCCGCCCTTACGTAACTGACTTTGAGTTTCCGGACCCAGGGACCCGCGAGCTGGGGTGCCAGCTGTACCCGCCACGGTGGCCCGGGCCGCCGCGCCAGCCCCACACCCTCCCTGCCAGGCTTGGTCTAGGGGACCTCCCTCTGTCTGGGTCTCCGGGTCTCTCTGTCCGGTTGAGGCTCCGGCTCGCTCTCATCCCTCGGTTCCCTGTGTCTCTCATCTCTCGTCTCTGTTTGGCTGTCTCTGCCTGTCTCTGTCCTCTGTCTTTCATCAAGAATTGTCTGGCCCTCACCTACATTTCCTGGCAGGCCCCACCTCTTCGGGGTGGGACAGGACCCCTCCTCTCCAGCTTGTTGGAGGCAGGGACCTGTCCAGACCTACCCGAGTTCGAGTCCGAGCTCGATCCAGAAGTAGGGAGGGGAGAGGAGGATTGGGGAAGGTGATTCCAGGACCCAGAGCTCCTGGGTCCGGAACGGACGGCCCCCTCTCCGCTCTGAAGCCCTTTCCTCCAGAAGGAGTAGGCTTGGGGAGAGCCCGGCTGGGGCTGGGCTTAGGCAGCTGGGAATCCCTGTGAGAGCTGCGCAGTGTCTCGTCGGAGTCAGGTCCTCAGCTATTAAAGGGGAGCGGGAGGGGTTGGGGAGGGGCCAGAGCACTGGCCTGGGCCCCCGAGCTTCAGCAAGCTCCCTACCTCCACCCAGTTCCAGGCCTGGAAGATGGTCTTGGCAGGAGGCTGGGGCGGGGAGGGGATCGGTAGGAGGAGGCCCAAGGGACTTCTGCATGTTGGGGAGCGGGGCCAGGATAGAATGACAGACCCGCAAGTCTAAGGAGCACCTCCTGGGGTCACTCCTTGCCTTTACCGCTCTCTGGAGTGTCAGACAGACACATCAGAAGTAACTGTAAATAAGTCGTTAAAGCGGGTGTGAGGCGGGAATTATTATTTTGAGACGGAGTCTCCCTCTGCCACCCAGGCTGGAGTGCAGTGGTGTGATCTTGGCTCACCGCAACCTCTTCCTCCCGGGTTCAAGTAATTCTCCTCCCTCAGCCTCCTGAGTAGCTGGGATTACAGGTGCCGGCCACATGCCTGGCTAATTTTTGTATTTTTAGTAGAGACTGGGTTTTACCATGTTGGTCAAGCTGGTCTGGAACTCCTGACCTTGTGATCCACCCTCCTCAGCCTCCTAAAGTGCTGGGATTACAGGCGTGAGCCATCGCACCCAGCAGGGAATTATTAATTCTAAGCGGGGACAAACTTTGCAGAAGGAGGTAGGAGGTTTGAGAAGAAAGGGAGCCAGAAGCTGAAGGGAGTAGAAAGGGAGGGAGGGAAGAGGACATCTAGTGCCCAGTAGGCTCTGCACTCAGCAGAACTGGGTTGAATCCTGACCCTTCCACTTTCCTGCTGTGTGACTTTGCATGAGTCATTTCACCTCTCTGAGCTCCAGGCTGTCCTTTGTCAATAATCTGGATCTTGTAAGCATAAGCAGCATCAAATAAGGTAATGTGTATGCAGACCGGAATGGTAGCTGGTCTGAGACAGGGCCAGTAGTGTGTTTTAAGAAGGGAATGGAGTGGGGAAGCCCTGAGGTTTCCCCTGTATGTACAGGAGAGTCAGGCACCACCTGCCAGGTCCGAACAACATGGGGCATGGGTGGAGTGCCTGGGTATGTGGGTGGCACTCACTGAGGCCAGGAGGCCCCACACCCAGCTGTCTCCTGATTGGCCCATCCCTGCACCTCCTAGACCAGGGCTGGCCTCCCTCCTGTAGGCCCCAGGTGCCAACAGAAGCTCCCAGGCCACCTTACTCCCTAGACCAGTGGGGGTGGAGCCCTGGCAGGGCAGGGTCGGCACCCTCTCTGCAGAATGGACCATGGCCAGTAGGCTGGCTGGCCGTGCTGGGCAGAAACATCCCAGTCTGGCTAGGAAGCTGCTGACGCTGTGCAGGCCCCGTGGAGGCCCAGACATCTGTTGGCTGGAGCTGGGCTCAGCTCATGGAACCTAGGCTGCAGGGTGAGACTGAGGCTGGGGTGGCAGTGAGGAGGGGAGCTGCAAGGAGAGACTCCTGGAAAGGAATCCTGAGCAGAGGTGTGGAAGCAAACTGAACTTCACTGGTTATTCTCTAAGCTTTTCTTGAGCACCTGCTGTGCACCATATACAGGTCTGTCAGCCACAGAGCTGAACAGGATACTCACAGGGGACTCACCATAGAGTTATGGTGGCCTGAGATTTCTTAGGGATTTGCAGAATGAGTCTGGATGACAGTTCCTGGGGATAGGGGAGTTCAGAATTTTCCCGGGGCCTAAGATTCTGATATTAGTTTAATTTAATTTAATTTAATTTTTTTGAGACAGAGTCTCACTCTGTCACCCAGGCTGAAGTGCAGTGGCACGATCTTAGCTCACTGCAACCTCCACCTCCCAGGTTCA
Organism: Cheracebus regulus; assembly: GCA_963574635.1. NCBI lineage: Eukaryota > Metazoa > Chordata > Mammalia > Primates > Pitheciidae > Cheracebus > Cheracebus regulus. The sequence goes on along the minus strand of CAUYQU010024524.1, from coordinate 27,057 downwards.
AACAATTCTCTTGCCTCAGCCTCCCAAGTAGCTGGGATTACAGGCACCTGCCACCACACACAGCTAATTTTTGTATTTTTAGTAGAGACAGGGTTTTGCCATGTTGGCCAGGCTGGTCTTGAACTCCTGGCCTCAGGTGATCTGCCTGCCTTGGCCTCCCAAAGTACTGGGATTACAGGCATGAGTCACCACACCTGGCTGATTCTGATATTTATTTACTTATTTTTTTGAGATGGAGTCTTGCTCTGTCACTCAGGCTGGAGTGCAATGGCGTGATCTCCGCTCACCGCAACCTCTGCCTCCTGGGTTCAAGCATTCTCCTGCCTCAGCCTCCCAAGTAGCTGGGATTACAGGCGTGCACCACTATGCCTGGCTAATTTTTTTTTTCTTTTTTTTTTTTTTTGTATTTTTAGAAGAGATGCGGTTTCACCAAGTTGACTAGGCTGGTCTTGAATTCCTGACCTTGTGATCCACCCACCTTGGCCTCCCAAAGTGCTGGTATTACAGGCACAAGCCACTGCGCCCAGCCTCTGATATTTTTTATTTTTATTTTTTGAGATGGTGTCTTGCTCTGTCGCCCAGGCTGGAGTGCAGTGGCACTATCTTGGCTTACTGCAACCTCCACCTCCCAGGTTCAAGTGATTCTCCTGCCTCAGCCTCTCGAGTAGCTGGGACTACAGGCATGTGCTACCATGCCCGGCTAATTTTTTTTTGGATTTTTAGTAGAGACAGCGTTTCACCATGTTAGCCAGGATGATCTCGATCTCCTGACCTTGTGATCCGCCCACCTTGGCCTCCCAAAGTGCTGGGATTACAAGCATGAGCCACCATGCCTGACTGATTCTGATATTTATTAAAGGGGACAGGATTCCATTCCTTTATAGTCTGCAGGCTAGTCACTTTTTTCTCTGGGTTTCAGTTTCCCTTTCCATGAAATGAGTAGGGGAGATAAGTCTAAAGTCTCCATGGGTCTTCCAGCACCTATTACTATAGCCTCAGGACCTGGTTTGGGACTTAGTCTACCCCCTACCCTCACCCCATGTGAGGGGATAGGATGGAACAAGGTGAAAGCTGAGTATGATGGGCGCACAGGTCCTGTTCTTGGCCTGTGTTCTCTAATCATAATTACAGCCACTGCCTGTTAAGCACTTACTATGCACAGCATTCTGTTCTAAGCCTTTAATATGCTGTATTAACTCATTCAATCCTTACAACCTCATGAGGGAAATATTATTCCTGTTTTAGGGAGCTGAACAGACTTGACCAAAGTCACAAAGCTGGGAAATGGCTGAGCTGGAATTTGAACTTAGGTTTAACTCCAAAGCCCAGATGTAACTAAGAGTGGGAGCCTCCACCCCATGGGTACTGAGGTGCCCACATTGCTCAGCCCTTACCTGTGGAACTGTTTGACCCCTGCTGAAGTAAGCTCTGAGCTCCGGGATGTTGAGGCTGGGGAGCTGGGGAACAAGCTGTGCTGCCTATGCTGGGTGGCCCCTGGGCTCAGCGTAGAGAGAAAGGAGCAGAGGGAGCAACGTGCAGGTCAGGCAGGGCCCACCTGGGGAAACCCCGGAGGGCAGCCACACTCAGCTACTGCCCAGGTGCAAGACTGGGCACTGAAAGGCAACCTTGGGTGTGTGGCCAACTTTAGACCTCAGTTTCCCCATCTGTAAAGCATGGCCTTAAATGAGTGTAGACATTCCTTGACCCCAGGGTTAGTGGCTAAGGTCAGCAATAGAATAAAGGGTGAGAAGAGGGCTTGGAATGACAGCGACTGAGTCTGTGAAGGAAGAATTTGGGTCAGGAACAGCTTGGATCCTGGGCCAGCTGTTTGACAGCCATTCAGGTGAAGCGACTGAGGTTGGAGAGGTTCGAAGGCTTGTCTGTGCAGCCAGTACACAGACTGAAGGGAAACAAATCAAGGGAAAACCCGGAGAACAAAATCCAGGCAGATGTGAGCTAGAATCCTGGGTTGGCCACTTAACTAGGCTTGGAGGTGTGAAGTGGCATCCCTGAGGACACAGGAAAGAGTCCCTTCACCTCACTGTCCTCATCTTTAAAGTGGAGATAGTAATAATTTCTCCTTTGGCCACTTCCTGGGTTTTTGTGAAGGTTAAAGGAGATGAGGCATTCTGACAGGTGAGAATGTGGTTGCTGGTTATTTTTCAGTCCAAAGCTACAGTTCTGTGTGTGTGTTTGTGGCGGTAGAGAGCATTTCTGACAGCTCCTCTTTATCCTGGGGTTGTGCTGGAGAGAAGACCTAAGAATAACACCATGGCTGGGCAAGTGGTGGCTCATACCTGTAATCCCAGCATTTTGGGAGGCTGAGGCAGGTGGATCACCTGAGGTCAGGAGTTCAAGACCAGACTGGCCAACATGGTGAAACCCCGTCTCTACTAAAAATACAAAAAATTAGCTGGGCATGGTGGTGGCCACCTATAATCCCAGCTACTCGGGAGGTTGAGGCAGGAGAATCATTTGAACCCAGGAGGCGGAGGTTGCAGTGAGCCAAGATAGCACCACTGCACTCCAGCCTGGGCAACAGGAACAAGACTCCATCCCCCCGCCCCCTAAAAAAAGCATTGTTTCAGATGTTTTACATGTATTAACTCATGTAATCCTCACATCAACCCTGCATGGTGGATATTAATACTATCTCCAGTTTGCAGATGAATAAATGAGGCATAGAGAAATTTTAAAAATGGTCCCAATGTCACAAAAGGTAGAACCATAAATCGTAAAATCAGGATTTGCCCACGTTTTCTTTCTTTCTTTTTTTTTTTTTTTTGAGATAGAGTCTTACTCTGTTGTCCAGGCTGGAGTGCAGTGGTGCGATCTTGGCTCACTGCAACCTCTGCCTTCCAGGTTCAAGCAATTCTTGTGCCTTAGCCTCCTGAGTAGCTGGGATTACAGGTGCCTGCCACCATGCCTGGCTAATTTTGTATTTTTAGTAGAGGTGAGGTTTCACGATGTTGGCCAGGCTAGTCTCAAACTCCTGGCCTCAATTGTTCTGCCTGCTTCAGCCTCCCAAAGTGCTGGGATTACAGGCATCAGGTTCTTTTATTTTGAGACAGGGTCTCACTCTGTCACCCAGGCTAGAGTATAATGGGGTGATCACAGTTCACTGCAGCCTCAACCTCCTGAGTGCAAGGGAGCCTCCTACCTCGGCCTCCCAAGTAGCTAGGACTATAGCAGCATGCCACCACACCCAGCTAATTTTTGTATTTTTTGTAGAGATGGGGTTTCGCCATGTTGCCCAGATTGGTCTTGAACTCCTGAGCTCAAGCAATCCTCCCACCTCAGTGTCCCAAAGTGCTGAGATTATAGGTGTGAAGTACCGGGCCTGGCTGGTCCAGGTTCTTAAAGTCTCCTCCTTGACACACTCATCATGGTTGTAATTCGGTAGTTATTTATATAATTGTCACCCCACTGCATTGTAGGCTCCATAAGGGGAGGGGGTAGGTCTATCTTCTTCAGACTGTATCCCCAACCCCTGGGACACAGCAGGTGCTCAGTTAACATCTGTTCACAGGGATTCTGTTGCCTCTACTGGGCTGGGCCCTGGAGGCCGATGAGCTGAGGGTGGATTATCAGATTATTGCTGACTAGGGTGTCTGCCTCAGCAAGACCCCATAGGCAGAGGGAGGGCAGGGTTCCCTCCTGGCCCAGGCCCTGGCTGAAGAAGGGGCCCCAAAGGGCTTGTTCTTGGCTGTGCTGTGTCTCACTGCTGTTCTTTGCTTCCATGCGCCACTGCGGTGATGGCTCCACGGCCTCTTCTGGACTGGCTGCGTGACCCCCATCGGCTGCTTCTGGGTGAGTAATGGTTTGCCTTAATGACTGCCACGTGAGCTGATTTTAATGCATGTCCTGTGGCTCTGAGGCCGCTTGGAAGCGTAAAGAGATGCCCAGGGGTAGGGGCAGAAACGCTGGAAGAGGGCTGACTGTGAAGTTAGGGTCCTATCATAAGCAGGGCCTACCAATTAAACACACTGGGTGCTGATTTTTTGGTCACATGATGCAATGCAAAGGTCTTTGGGGCAGTCTGGCCTGGAATAGAATCCTTTTCTGTCACACCTGGGTGATTCTTTGCATCTCAATTTCATGTCTGCAAAATAAGAAAATGAATACTTACAGGACACAAGTATATTTGTTCTTTTATTCATGTAAGCCCTACAAGGGCAGGGATTTTTGTTCATCTATTCACTGCTGTATCTCCAGCACCTAGGGTGTAGTAGCACATAGTAGGTGCTCAATGAATGTTTCCAAAGGAATGAAGATATTTATTGACCGTTTACGGTACACCTATCAATGCGCTTGGTTTTGGATTAAACGGCTAATGGATATAAAGGGCCCAGAATGATAGGGGCTCAGTGAATGTGAATCCCCTATTTGCTCAATAGACTGTGACTTTCTTGGGGACCAGAGCACTGGTTAAGTGAGCTCTGGGTCCTCTGCACTTAGTAAGGGGCCAAGAGCCCAGCTTATATCAATCAGCACAGAGAGGGGCCTGGGTAGCTGGACTTCCTGGAAGGGAGTGACAGAGCCTCTAGTTTTCAGAAGAGAGAGGCAGCTAGGAAGATCTGGGGCAGAATGGGAGGGATGGAGAGGGACTCTGCCCTTCTAGTACTGCCACTTTCCTAGCTGTGTGACCCTGGACAAGGCATGCTCTTCTGTGAGTCTTGGAGACCTCATCTGTGTTGTATATATCTTAACACTTTCCCCACATAGATGTGGGAAGGAGTCGATGAGAAGAACGCACTCAGCATGGGGCCCCATTTGGTAATTGTTGTTTCTTCCCAGCCCTGGGCTCATTCTGCAATTCTGGGAGAGGACTAAGTGTTCCTCTTTCTGCCTCCTTTCTCCTACTTTTTTTCCTTTTTTTTTTTTCTTTTTGAGACAGACTCTGGCTCTATTGCCCAGGCTAGAGTGCAGTGGCATGATCTTGGCTCACTGCAACCTCCACCGAGTTCAAGCGATTCTCCTGCCTCAGCCTCCCAAGTAGCTGGGATTACAGGCACCCACCACCATGTGCAACTAATTTTTATATTTTTTAGTAGACACAGGGTTTCACTGTGTTGGCCAGGCTGGTCTTGAACTCCTGAACTCGTGATCCACCCACCTCGGCCTCCCAAAGTGCAAGGATTACAAGCCTACTTTTAACTACTCACCCAACTGGGACTGGAATCCCAGGAGCCCCTGAACTTCCCAGCAGGCTGGCCAGGGCCCTGGGACTAGGGCTGGGCTCTGCCTGGTGTGGGAGGAACTGAGTGGAGGTTCCAGCTCAACCACTCTTGCTGTGCGACTTGGTTCTGTAAACCTTTCTCTGCCTCGGTTGCCTTACCTGTAAAGTAGTGTTATTAAAAGACACCTCCCTTGAAGAACTGTTTAATTAGAAAACAGGCAGATTAGGCATTATTATCCCTATTGCTCTTTGGCTCTGGCTGAGGTGGCTCTAGGGAGGGCCCTGGAGAAATACATCCCACCGTGGCCCAGGGAGCCCGGGACTCTCTAGTCATCATGTGTATTATTGCCATTTGTTGGCTGTTTCTTAGGGGCTGGGCAGGTTATGTGCAATTTCAGACCATTATCTCATGCACTCCTCCTAGTGACCTAGGAGACCCTCTCAAGCAGGTATTATCATCCCTGCTTCATGGCACTGGGTAAGGTAAGTCACTCAGAATTCCACAGTTCTTTAGGGTTGCAGCTGGGGCTCAGACCCAAGCTCACTCTAAGGCCCAAATTCTACTTATTTATTTATTTTTTGCTGGAGTCTTGCTCTGTTGCCCAGGCTAGAGAGCAGTGGTGCGATCTTGACCGACTGCAACCTCCACCTCCCAGGTTCAAATGATTCTCCTGTCTCTGCCTCCTGAGTAACCAGGACTACAGACATGTGCCACGATGCCCGGCTAATTTTTATAGTTTTAGTAGAGATGGGGTTTTACCATATTTGTCAGGCTGCTCTCAAACTCCTGATGTCAGGTGATCTGGCCGCCTAAGCCTCCCAGAGTGCTGGGATTACAGGTGTGAGTCACCACACCTGGCCCCAAGGCCCAAATTCTTAGTGTGAAACTTATCTCCTCCAGGGAGGCAGAGTCCACATCTAAATTCTCTTTTTACATCTCCAGTGACCAGTACAGGGCTGGTGGGAGCTACTGGCATGTTTGTCAGATGAATAAATTCACGCACACAGGCTGTACCCCCACCCAGGCCTGCTGCTGAAGAGTTTTAAAGAGAAAAGATAACAGAAAACAGGAGAAGGCTGGACAGCTTGGTGCTTGAGGGTCAGACAGGCCTGGCTTTGAACCTTGTACCTATTGTTTACCAGTCGTGTGACCTTAGGCAAGATATCTAACCACTTGGAGCCTCGGCTTCCTTACCTGTAAAATGGAGATAATGAAAGAACCTACCTACCTCTTAGACTTCTTGTGAGTATTAGATAAGAGGCCCATGTGAGCATTCAACAAATAGTAACTGTGGTTGTTGTTATTATTATAATTATGAACATTATTTGGGGATTATAAAGATGTTCCTCTTGGGATAGGAGATACCAGGTCTGGGTGAGAACTGCTGGGGATGGGTGAATAGCAGCCTAGTCTGACAGGCTCCTAAGGCATGTGAAGGGAGGGAGGTGGCCTCATGGAAGTAACAACGTACCGCCCTTTCCTGGTCATCTGCTTTTCCTCTGTGTCAGGCCCTGTGCTGGGCATGGGGCCGAGAGATGAATCTGTGTAGTCCTTCCCCACCTTCCCCACGAGGAGCTCAGAGTCTAGCTGGGAACAAGGATCCAGAAACCACCAACTCCACCTTTATCGAATAGGTGTTCTTAGGCAGAGGAAGGAAAGGACATTCTAGTGGAAGGAACTGCATGTGCAAGGTATGACCTGCACTTGGGGGAATGCAGCTGAAGCGAAAGGCTCAAGACAGTGAAGAGGACTTGACCCTTAGCAATGCGGAGCTACTGGATATTAAGCAGGGAGGGGCAGGGACAGGGGCAGGGGGAACTGTCCAGGTGAGAGACGCCGAGATCTTGGGCTGGGGACTGTGCCATGGGATGGGAGCAGTGGGCAACAGGAAGTCTGTTCAGGAGGCAGTGCCAGCAGGGCGTGATAATGAACTACAGTAGCCAGGGAGGAGAGGAGAGGGCCAGAGATCTTGGGGCCTGGGGCCAATGGGCCCACTGAGGTCTCTGGCTGAGGGACAGATCTGGGAGGAGGAGGCAGAGCTGGGTTGAGGATAAAAGCCATTCAACTGCTCTCACTACCTTTCCCGTCAGCCTCCCAGGCAGCAGTTATGTCTAAGCTGGACACTGGGGCAAAGCCTGTGGCCACCAGGGCCCAGGGCTCCCACTCCTATCTCAGGCGTCCCTTGTGGAGACCCTGGTAGGTCTGGTAGGGATGAGACCTCTTTGGCGTGAGAGCCAGCCAGGAGCTGTGTGGTGTAGAAAAGCCCTGGGTTCTAGACCTACCAGTGTTACTGAATGTCTGTGGGACCTCAGGAATCGCCAGGCGTGGTGGCTCACACCTGTAATCCCAACACTTTGGGAGGCTGAGGCAGGAGGATCACTTGTGCCCAAGAGTTCAAGACAAGCCTAGGCAACATGGAGCAACCCCATCTCTACAAAAATACAAAAATCTGCTGGGCATTGTGCGTGTGCCTGATATTCCAGCTACTTGGGAGGCTGAGGTGGGAGGATCCCTGAGCCCACAAGGATGAGGCTGCAGTGAGCTGTGATTGAACCATTATACTCCATCCCGGGTGACAAAGCAAGACCCATGTAGGAAGGAAAGAAGGAAGGGAAGGGAAGGGAGGAAAGTAAGGGAAGGAAAAGAAAAGAAAGAAAGAAAGAACTCCCATCACTCCCTGTCTCTTGCCCTCCTTTTCTTTGCCTTGAAAGTGAGAATAAGAAAACCTGTTTTGCTTGCCTTAAAGATTCAGTGATAAAATACAACTAGAGATAGTAAACACTTATTGAGAACTGACATGCTAGGTTCTGGGGACACAAAGGTGACTCACACAGGGTTCCTGCTCCTTAAGGACGAATGGCCATTTGCACAATGAGCCCAGGGGAGCAGGTGGTTAACTCTTTCAGGGAATCGGGGGAAAAGAGCTAGGCTGGGCTTTGAAGGATGAGTAAGAGTTCTCTAGGCAGGCAGTGGCGGGAACAACTTTCTAGGTACAGGGAACAGGATATGTCAAGGTTCGAGCCTGCATACTGTGCTCAGGATAGATGAGCACTGTCATTGGTATGGCTGGATCACAAAGGGAGAGGAAGGCAGTGACAGGGGATGAGGCTGATCAGGGAAGCAGGGCCCAAGTCAGGCAGAGCTTTGGGGAGTCCCCAGCTTCTCCCCTCCTCTCCACTACCCTGGCCAGATCAAGTGGCTGCCTCTCTCAGGAGTCAATAACCTCGGAGCCCTGGCAGCCCTGCCACTGAAAAGCCATGTGGCCCCCAGTCACTCACTTCCTCTGTCTACTCCTCAGTTTCTACCTCAGTAAAGTGGGAACAAGCAGGCCTTCCTCCCAGCGAAGGGCGGAGGCTTCAGTGAGATAATCCCCACAAATGGCCTGGCCCAGTGTCTACATGCATTGTACACCCATAAACAGGAGCTAATTAAACCATCATTATTTAGACTCCTCAATCTCCTTGGCCCCACCCACTGCTTCCCCTGCCTCTCCTGGCAGCCCGATCTGGCCAAGAAAGGAAGGAAAAGATTAAGAAACAAGACCAAGTCTCCAGGGGGGGTCCTGGCCCACTGCCAAGCTGGCTCCCCTCCTGCCCCTTGCCCACCTTGGCCTTGGGCCCCAGGATTCTCAGTCCTGAGGCCTGGGCACCCTCCCACCCCCTGCACTAGAGGCTTTGCCCTGGCTGGAGGCCAAAGCCAGCAGCAGCCCTGAAATAGGGACGCATATTTCGAATATAGCTTTATTTTTTTTCCTGGGAGTTGATAAGCAGGCCCTTTTTTTTCTGGTGCTTGCGAGAGGAGTATGATGTGCAGTCTGTCTGAAAGCCCGGTGGTCAAGGCAGAGCTGAATCTCTCAGGCTTCTGGATCATGCAACAGACGTTAGCCACCAAGACCCTTCTGGAACAGACACAGGGACCTCAGATCCGAGCAAGTAGCTGTCAGCGCAAGGTGACACAGTAGACACTCAGGTCTCCAGACCCTCTGTGCACTGTCCCATAGATGCATGTGGTACAGTGGCCTTGGCTATCACTTTATCTCTCTGAGCCTCAGTTTCCTCCACTGTAGAGGGGCACTGTTTTACCATGAGGATCGGCAATAATGTACAGAAAGCACCTAGTGAGTCCTCGATGGCAGGAAGCTATTGTTATAGCTGCTGCCTCCTGAAAACTTCTGCCCTGCTCCTTTCTGTCTAGGGACTTGGAGTATCTGCTATGGTTTCTATTGAACAAATGACACCTGATAAGCCAGTTTAAAGCAGGAGGCTCAGCATCTGCTACACTTCCTTCCCCTCTCCCCCCTTTCCTGGGACACTCTAGCCCCATCCGAGACAGTTTCCCTTCTATGTCTCCTATGATGCAGCCTCCTATGATGCCCTTAGGCCCTCTGGAAAAGCAGAGAGTAGAAACGGCCCCATGCCATCTAGGCTTAGGCTGAGGGGACAGTGATGGACTGTGAACTCCTTGGAACCATCCTTGGGAGCTGGGATGACTTGAAGGCTTCCAAAGAGGCTGGGAAATAGGCCCAAAAGAGAAAACCTGGTTCACAGCCTCAAAAATGATAGAGCGAAAGGAACACCAGCCTTCCTAGCTCTTCATGCTGTGAGATCTTGGGTAAATCTCCTGCCCTTCCTGAGCCTTCATTTTCTGATTTAAAAAGGAAAGGGATGGACTGAGGTCAGAGGTTTCTACTAATACTACAGGATTAAAAGTAGGGATTTATGAGCAGACAGACTTTGGTTTAAATCCCAGCTTCACCCCTTACCAGCTGTGGGACCTCTAACAGTTGCTTTACCTAAGTGAGCTTCAGTTTTTTCCCTTATAACATGGGAAAAATATTAGCATCTTCTCATAGGATTATTTAAGGGCTAAATTAAATAATCTGTATACAATACTTAGTCCACAGCTGACATGTTGGAATTATTATTGTCGTCGTTATTCTGTGATCAGTAGAGATAACAAGAAGCTATAAAAGAGTTCATTGAGAAGGAAGGAAGGACTTGAGAAATGTACAGGATTGATTGAGTCATTCATTCACTTGATAAATATTTAGGGTTTCCACAGATGGGCCAGAGACTGGCCACAGAAAGGTGGAGTCAGACAGACTTGCCTGTTCTAGCTGTGTGATGTGGGATTATTTATTTATTTATGAGATGGAGTCTCCTTCTGTCCCCAGGCTAGAGTGCAGTGGCATGATCCTGCCTTACTGTAACCTCTGCCTCCCGGGTTCAAGTGAACCTCCTGCCTCAGGCTCCCAAGTAGCTGGGAATATAAGCACGCGCCACCACACTTGGCTAATTTTTGTATTTTTAGTAGAGATTGGGTTTCACCATGTTGGCCAGGCTGGTCTTGAACTCCTGACCTCAAGTTACTGCCCCCTCAGCCTCCCAAAATTCTGGGATTACAAGCATGAGCCACTGTGCCTGGTTAGTTCATTTACTTCCCTTCTCACTCCTTTGTTTGTAAAATGGTGAGAATAGTGGGCAAAATGTTACCTCCCGGGTTGTCCTGACGCTAACGAGAGTTTAAGTACACTAGTCCGTGTCTGATTCCTTTCCCACCAGGCCCCTCAGCTGTTAAAGACTAGAGGCAAGTCCTTGAACACATCAAGCACACTTCCATCCCAGGGCCTTTGCACTCACCAGTCCTTTGGCCCAGAACACTACCCCCAAACACTTTTGTAGGTTGTTCTCTCATCTCTTTAAATTTTTTGTTTAAATGTCACCTTCTCAATAAGACCTTTCCTGACTTTTTATTTATTATTATTATTATTTTGAGATGGAGTCTTGCTCTGTTGCCCAGGCTGGAGTACAGTAGTGCAATCTTGGCTCACTGCAACCTCCGCCTCCAGGGTTCAAGGGATTCTCCTGTCTCAGCCTCCTGAATAGCTGGGATTACAAGCATGTGCCACCACGCCTGGCTAATTTTTGTACTTTTAGTAGAGACAGGGTTTCACCATGTTGGCCAGGCTGGTCTTGAACTCTTGACCTCAGTTGATCTGCCCACCTCGGCCTCCCAAAGTGCTGGGATTACAGGTATGAGCCACCATGCCTGGCTTCCTATCTTACTGAAATTGTAACGCCTTTCTGTCCTCTAACCTCAGCACTCTCTGCTAATGTTTATCCATAGCACTTATCACTCTTTGACATACTGTGTTATTTGTTTATTGTCTCTCCTCCCATTGGAATAGTAAGCTCCATGATGATGGTGATTTTTGTCTGTATTATTCAGTGTTATATCCTTTGTACCTAGAACAGGGCGTGGTGCATGGGAAGTGCTCAGTAAATATTTGTGGAGTAAACTAGTAATGATATGAAGCCTATTCTCTCTGGATCTAGGAATATTTTGAGCACACAGTAGAGTCTCAGTAAATGTATGAGTGAGAGAAAAAGTGAGTGGTCATCATCCTTTTCATTTGCCAGATCATACTTTGGCTGGGTCAACTCTGAGGCTCTTTTGCTTCTGAATGCTTCTGGTATTTTCTGCCAGGGCATCAGTTTCAATTGGAGTGCCCAAATCTTTTGTTCTGGAGCCTGAGCTTTGCAGAATTTCTAGTTGGGGCTGTTTGGCTGTTGGGTCCGCAATGGTTATTATGTCATTATTGGTAATTAGGACTTAGGCCTAGAGGATCGAGCTTTTTGTTTTTCAGCAGAAATCACAGGAGAGAGCTGTGCTAGACAGGGGGAGCTCAGGCTTGGAGCAGCTTCCTCTGGAACTCTCCCCTTCCCAGCTCGGGGTCCATGATTTAGGCAGACCAAGATGGAGGTGCCCAAAGCCAGGGCACATGGGTCACCAGCTCGACTGCTGTTTTCTCAGACAGTATCCTGCAACGTTTTCATCCAACACCCCTGGCTGTCTATGCCCAGCCTGGTACACAGGGGGTTTCGTTCCCCACACCCTCAGGGGAGGTAGGTATAGGGTTTCCACATGTCTACCAGACAGGGGCATTTTCTGATGCTCAAGATTATAAGTGGAGGAAATTATCCTGGGTTTGAGACTCAGGAGCCTGAGCTTAAGTCCCTGTGTAGCTACTGACTTGCCGTGTATTCTTAGGCACGTCACTGCCTCTTGCTGGGCCTCAGTTTTCTCATCTGTCAAACAGAGATAAAGATGCCTGCTTGACCTCACTAGAGAAGAGAGGCAAGATAGTGTCATGAGCAAGGAGTTGGGTTCTAGACTCACACACAGCTGACTTCCCAACCATACCCCTTCCTAGCTGTGTGACACTGGGCAAATCACTTCACCTCTCTGACGTCACTTCCCAAAGCTATAAAATGGGGCTAAAACAGTACTCACTCTAGAGGGTTGTTGTGAGAATTAAATAAGAGAATGCAAGTAAAGTACTTAGGTACTTAGCTGGTACTCTGCACATATTTGCTGGTATTATGATAATGACCATCATGGCAATGCAGGCAATCTGTAAAAAGAATACTAGCAACAGGGCCGGCAGATGTGGGTTTCAGTTCTAACTCTGACACTTACTAGGTGGGTGATCCTGGATAAGTTTTTCACTTCTCTGAGATTCTATTTCTTTTTCTTTTTTTTTTTTTGTTTTTTGAGATGGAGTTTCGCTCTGCTACCAGGCTGGAGTGCAGTGGCGTGATCTTGGCTCACTGCAACCCCTGCCTCCAGGGTTCAAGTGATTTTCCTGCCTCAGCCTCTCGAATAGCTGGTACTACAGGCTTATGCCACCATGCCCAGCTAATTTTTGTATTTTTAGTAGAGACGGGGTTTCACCATGTTGGCAAGGATGGTCTTGATGTCTTGACCTTGTGATTTCCCCGCCTTGGCCTCTCAAAGTGCTGGGATTACAGGTGTGAGCCACCTCACCCTGCTTCTATTTCTTTTTTGTTTTCTTTTTGTTTTTTTGAGACAAGGTCTCATTTTGTTGCCCAGGCAGGAGTGCAGTGGTGCAATCTCAGTTCACTGCAACCTCCGCCTGGGTTCAAGCAATTCTCGTGCCTCAGCCTCCTGAGTAGCTTGGACTACAGGTGCCCACCACCACACTAGACTAATTTTTGTATTTTTAGTAGAGACAGGGTTTCACTGGCAAAGCTGGTCTTGAACTCCTGACCTCAGGTGATCCTCCCTCCTTGGCCTCCCAAAGTGCTGGGATGACGGGCGTGAGCGACCATGCCTGGCCTGAGACTCCATTTCTTCATCTGTAAAATGGAAATTATAGTCATACCTTCCTCAAGGGGCTGTTGTGAAGGTACAGTGACATATTATATATAAAGCACTTGGTACATATAAGCTGCACTTTATAGATAAGGAAGGGAGGGGAAGTGAATTGCCTGGACTCACATAGCATCTCACTGGTGGAGTTCTGATTTGAACCAAGGTTGGCCTGCCTCAAAAGTCCAGTTTTTTTAAAAAAAACTTTTTCTTGCCATCACTCATGTATAGGAACATAATGATGACTGTTATTGTAGAGCCAGTGGAGTTATTCATACTGGGATCCCCAGACCCCAATAAATGTTTGATGAATGAAGAAAGGCAGGACCACTGTGTCCCCACTTCCAGGGAGGGTTTTACCTTGGGGTTGAGGATTATTTCTGCTTGGTTGATAGCAGATTTAAAATAAAAATCATACTCAGTGTAGTATGAGGCTTCGTAACCTGCAGAACCCTTTGTACCCTCCATAGCATTTGATCCTTCTTGCTTTCTTATGTTGAAGCTCTAACCTCAAATGTAATGGTATTTGGAAATGGAGTAATGAGATTATGAGGGTGGGGGCCCTCATGACAGTATTAGTGCCCTTATAAGAAGAGACACCAAGGCCGGGTGTGGTGGCTCACACCTGAAATCCCAGCCCTCTGGGAGGCAGAGGTGGGTGGATCACCTGAGGTCAGAAGTTTGAGACCAGCCTAGTCAATTTGGTAAAACCCAGTCTCTACTAAAAATACAAAAAATTAGCCAGGCGTGGTGGTGGGCGCCTGTAATCCAGCTACTTGGGAGGCTGAGGCATGAGAATCACTTGAACCCAGGAGATGGAGGTTGCAGTGAGCCGAGGTTGCACCACTGCACTCCAGCCTGGGCAACAGAGCAAGACTGTATCTCAAAAAAAAAAAAAAAGAAAGAAAAGAAAAGACACCACTGGGTGCAGTGGCTTTGGCCTGGAATCCCAGCACTTTGGGAGGCTGAGGCAGGTGCATCATTTGAGGTCAGGAGTTTGAGACCAGCCTGGCCAATATGGCAAAACCCCGTCTCTACTAAAAATACAAAAATCAGTCGGGCCTGGTGGCACCCACCTGTTATCTCAGCTACTTGGGAGGCTGAGGCATGAGAATTGCTTGAACCTGGGAGGTGGAGGTTGCAGTGAGCCAAGATCACACCACTGCACTCCAGCCTCGGTAACAGGAAGATTCTGTCTCAAAATAAAAAAAGAAAAAAAAAATACCAGAAGGCTTGCTCTCTCTCCACCATTGAGGACACAGCAAGAAGGTGGCCATCTGCCAGCCAGGAAGAGCACCTGCACCAGAATCTGGCCAGGCCTGATCTCTGACTCCAGCTTCCAGAACTGTGAGAAAACAAAGTAATGTTGTTTAAGCACCAAATCTATGGCACTTTGCTGTGGCAGCTGAGCTGATGAAGGGTAGGTGACTTGCCTAGAGTCATACAGCAAATTTATGGTGGAGCTGAGGATGCAACTTATTTGCAGGCTCTCTTATGATTTCTCTCTTTCTTCCTATATATGTATGTATATATATATACATACACGTATATATGTGTGTGTATATATATATATAGAGAGAGAGAGAGAGAAATCATATATATATATACACATATATATACACACATATATATAGAAAGAGAGAAATCATAAGAGAGATTTTAAAACAGAGTCTTGCTCTGTTGCCCAGGCTGGAGTGTAGAGTGTAGCGGCGTGATCTTGGCTCACTGCAACCTCTGCCTCCTGGGTTCAAGTGATTCTCCTGCCTCAACCTCCTGAGTAGGTGGGACTACAGATACACACCACCATGCCTGGCTAATTTTTTGTATTTTTAATAGAGACGGGGTTTCACCATGTTGGCCAGGCTGGTCTTGAACTCTTGGCCTCAAGTAATCCGCCTGCCTCGGCCTCCCAAAGTATTGAGATTATAGGCATGAGCTGCCACACCTGGCCCCAATTGCTCAATTTCTTCCCCACTAAAGTGCTCCCAGTCACTGGAAGTCTTGGAAACTGAGCTTAGTCAAATGCTAGCTGGGGAGCTCAGGACCTGTCCTACAGCAGCAGCTTTGGAGAGTCTTGGGGCAAGTTAAACCTGCCGATTTCTGTACTCCCAAACCCTCTACTTCTGAGCACCAGGCGCTCACCAACTGAGCTAACCGGCCGCCCGCCAACCCTCTACTTCTAACTCCCCTTCTGCCCTGTCCCTCTTTCAAGTGAGGGTTGGGCCAGGCTGACTTTACCAGTTTTAGAAGCAGGTTGGCTAGTAGGTGGCACAGAGCCTCTCTGTTTCTTGGGAAACCCTCTACGCCTGAGCCTTCCCTCCCCTAGTGAGAATTAGTGGGTTAAAGCTGAGTGAGCAGAGGCTTTGCTGGATCAGGGTCATTAGGCTCACTCCAGCTGATAAGAGAAGGGGGTTGGAGAAGGTCATGGGAGGCCAGATCAGTGGGTCTCTCATTGAATGTCCCAGGGCTATAATCAGAAGCAGCCACGACAGCCTTTCCCTGAGGTCTTGGGACAGATGTTAATGTTACTCATGCACGTCATTTCCAAAGTGCTTTCCTGAGAGTGATATGAAAGCAGTATGTGGTAGAGGACAGTGGCATCAAACAGACCTAGTTTTTAAGCTGTGACGCTGGGCAAATCACCTAACTTTTCTTTCTTTCTTTCTTTTTTTTTAAAATAGAGATAGGGTCTCACTATGTTGTCCAGGCTGGTCTCAAACTCCTGGGCTCAAGTGATCCTCCTGCCTCGGCCTCTCAAAGTGCTGGGATTACATTACCCTTATGCATTGGGGTTGCTGTGGAGACATGCCAAGAAAAGAGGGCCAGAGGGAGGAAAGTTGAAATAGTAAAAGTTGACCTGGTGGATGGTAGTTAAGGCATTCCTTGACAGTGAGTGAGCCACTGTGCCTGGCCTTTCTTTTTCCTTTTTTGAGGCAGTCTTGCTCTGTCACAAAGTGGTGGAGCATGGTAGTGCGATCATGGCTCACTGCAACCTAGACCTCCCAGGCTCCAGTGATCCTCCCACCTCAGTCTCTCGAGTAGCTGGGACCACAGGCAGGTGCAACCATGCCTGGTTATTGTGTGTGTGTGTTTTTTTTCTAGACTCCAAAGCTAGCGCCAGATTGGCTGATTTTTTTTTAATTAAAAAGTTTATTTGTCTGGCTGTGGTGGCTCATGCCTGTAATCTTGCCACTTTGTGAGGCCAAGATGGGTGGATCACTAGGTCAGGAGTTCAAGACCAGCCTGAGCAACATGTTGAAATCCTGTCTTTACTAAAAATGCAAAAAAATTAGCTGGACATGGTGACATATGCCTATAATCCCATCTACTTGGGAGGCTGAGGCAGGGGAATTGCTTGAACCAGGGACGTGGAGGTTGCAGTGAGCCAAGATCATGCCACTGCACTCTGGCCTGGGTGATGGAGTGAGACTCCTTCTCCAAACAACAAAAAAAAATTTTTTGTAGAGATGGGGTCTCACTGTATTCCCCAGGCTGAACTCCTGGCCTCAAGCAGTCTTCCAACCCTGGCCTTCCAAAGTGTTTGAATTATAAGTGTGAGCTACCGCACAGCTCCTGACTTTTCTAAGCTGTAGTTTCTTCAACTGTACTTGAGGCTAATAATATTGCCTAAGTATTATTGTTAAGAAGCTAAATGCAATGCATATAAAGTACTTACTATGTGTCTGGGACCCCAGGCCTGGGCAACAGGCCTGCATGCCAGCCTAGGTGACAGAGAGAGACTCTCTCCAGAGAAAAAACTGAAAGGTAGTTGTTGTTGTTATTATTATTATTATTTTTTGAGACAGAGTCTCGCTTTGTTGCTCAGGCTGGAATGCAGTGGCATAATCTCGGCTCATTGCAAACTCTGCCTCCTGGATTCAAGTGTCTCCTGCCTCAGCCTCCTGAGTAGCTGGGACCACAGGCGCGTGCCATCACACCCAGCTAATTTTTGTATTTTTAGTAGAGATGGGTTTTCACCATGTTGGCCAGGCTGGTCTTGAACTTCTGACCTTAGGTGATCTGCCCATCTTGGCCTCCCAAATTGCTGGGATTATAGGTGTGAGCCACTGCACTCGACCTATTATCATTTTATATGATACATTTTCTCTAAAATCCCTTCCAGCTCAGATATTCCTAGGTTTTATGGCTGTAGAATGGCTTTGGAGAGCAAATGTAGCTGGACTTGGAAGAAGGCAGTGAACAGAATCCTATAGTAGCAGTTGGAAGACTTCGGTTCAAATTTGGGCTCTGCCACCACTGTGCTGTGTGATCTTGGGCAAGTACCTTCCAGTCTCTGGATCCATTTCCTACTCTGTCTGTAAGTTAGAAGCTTGGACCTCCTACTCTTTAAGGGACTATCCAGTTCTAACCTTCTATGAATTCAAAGGCCTAAAGAAATGCCATGTCCATGTTTACAATTTCAACTTTCTTCTTTCTGCCTCTTGTTTCTTGGCATGTCTCCACAGTAACCCCAATGTACAGATTTTAATCACTTTTAGTTTATTGCTTTTACTGTGCATGGAAAACCCTTTAAGACAATTTTTGTAAGCAAGGTGTATTCTATTGAAGAGGTCAAAACATACTCTGTGTTTCAAATATGAAAGACAAATAATTGTACAAAAGTATTGCATCTGCTGGTTTCTTTGGCTTTTATCTCAAACATGAGTGGAACAGGTAGCCTTGTGTACTATAATTTGTTTTTTTGAGACAGAGGTCTTGCTCTGTTGCCAGACGCCAGGCTGATCGTGCCACTCATCCTGGGCTACAGAGTGAGACTCTGTCTTTATGAAAAAAAAAGCATTAGGTTGAGACATATGAAATTGTTCATATTTGATGTTTCTTTTTTTTAATTTATTTATTTTTTATTTTTTTATTTTTTTTTATAAAGATGGGGTTTCACCATATTGGTCAGGCTGGTCTCGAACTCCTGACCTCAGGTGATCTGCCCACCTCAGCCTCCCAAAGTGCTGGGATTACAGGCGTGAGCCACCGCGCCCGGCTGTTTCTTTTTTTTTTGAGACAAAGTCTCCGTCGCCCAGGCTGGAATGTAGTGGCGCGATCTTGGCTCACTGCAACCTCTGCCTCCTGGGTTCCAGTGATTCTCCTGCCTCAGCCTCCTGAGTAGCTGGGACTACAGGTGCATACCACCATGCCTGGCTCATTTTTTTGTATTTTTAGTAGAGACAGGGTTTCACTGTGTTAGCCAGGATGGTCTCAACTCCTGACCTCATCATCCATCCGCCTTGGCCTCCCAAAGTGCTGGGATTATAGGCGTGAGCCACCGCACTTGGCCATATTTAATCATTTATAACTTATAAAACCAGCAATTTAATATGATTTAATATATGTACATTGAAAAGTACACAAAGAAGAAGCTAGGTGCAGTGGCCTGTGCTTGTAATCCGAGCTACTTGGGAGGCTGAGGTGGGAGGATTGCTTGAGCCCATCAGTGCAAAGCTGCAGTAAATTATAATTGCACAGCTGCACTCCAGCCTGGGCAACAGAGTGAGACCCTCTCTCTTGAAAAAATAAATTAAATAAATAAAAACAAGGCCAGGTGCTGTGTCTCATGCTTGTAATCCCAGCACTCTGTGAGGCCAAGGTGGGAGAATTGCTTGAGCCCAGCCTGGACAACATAGGGAGACCTCATCTCTACAAACATGGTGGCATATACCTGTAGTCCCAGCTCTACAAATGTGGTGGCATACACCTGTAGTCCCAGCTACTCAGGAGGCTGAGGAGGGAGGACTGCTCGGGCTCCGGCCAAGGCTGCTGTGAGCCATGGTTACGTCACTGCACTCCAACTTGGGCAACAGAGTGAGACTGTGTCTCCAAAATAGATAAATACAATAGATAGATAGATAGATAGATAGTATACATAAGGCTGGGTGTGGTATCTCATGCTTGTAATCCCATCACTTGAGGCCAGGAGTTCGAGACTAGTCTGGGTAACACAATGAGACTCTGTCTCTACCAAAAACTTAAAAAAATTTGCTGGACATGATGGCACACCTGTAGTCCCAGCTACTTGGGAGGCTGAGGTGGGAAGACTGCTTGAGCCCAGGAGGTCAAGGCTATAGTGAGCTGTGGCCATGCTACTGCACACCAGCCTGGGCAAAAGAGTGAGACCATTGTCTCAAAAAACAAGTAAACATATAAGAAAAGGTACTAGAAGGGAAGGCCCCCCGAAAATATTGATGGTAGTTGTTTTTGATTGGTGGCTTTATGGTGACTTACATTTTTTCTTGTATTTCTAAATTTTCTATGAACAATTCAAGTACTACTAGTAGAAATAATCCCCATCCCACTGTATGAATGGTAATTCCCATCCCATTATAGCCTGTTTGATTTATCATTTGTGTTTACAAGTCTAAAATGACTGATTTTTATGGCCATGCACAGGATGGCAAGCACTACTCTTCATGTACTTTTGGTACCAGCATCAGTTTTCATTCAATAGTACTGTTCAGAACACTTTGCTGGTGGGCCCAGCTTTTCAAAGCCTTCTTCAATCTCTTGCTGCCCTCCCAACAGACAAACGTTTTCCCTGTGCCCTATCACTGGGGCTTCAGGACGGCTGTGTCCCTAATCCGCCCACGTCCCAGATTTGGGTATGGTTCCCCCACCTCTCCCCCCTTTCTTCCAATCTCATCTCTGCTAGGTCATCTGAGGCCTCATCTGTGCTCCCTGGCCTTCCCCACTGGTCACCATCTAATTTCACCATCTAATTTCACCCTCTTAGGTGCAGCTGGTGTTTGCTTTTGCTTGAGTTCAGTTTGCAGTGGGGAAGGATTAAGATCCTTTCATGCTGTCTTTTTTTTCCTTTTTTTTTTTTTTTTTTTTCCTTTTTTTTGCTTAGTGCCCTTGACTGCTCCAGGGGCTAACAGGCACCTAGCGGGGCCTGTATTCCCTAGGAAGGAACATGAGGGGTAGGGGGTGGGGAGGTAATGGTGGGCTCAGCTGGCAGGCGAGATAGAGATGGCCCTTAGGGACCCCCTCGGGGCTTGGAGCATGGCACAGCCACCACCCAGATATGAGCATGGAGTAGAGCTATTTCTGCCTAGGAAATTAGCCTCAGAGATGGTGCTTGGGACCTTCACCCTTGGTACTTGATGGCAGTCTCTGCAGGGTGAGCTGGGACTGGATGTCTGGTTTGCAGAAGTCTGAGAGGGCAGATGGGCCCAGTAGTAAAGGTAGTTTTTCTGCCTTCATATTAGGCCTTGTTTATACTCCCACATCCTATGATGTGATAGGCCTGGCAACACTCAGAGATTGGGCACTTAGCCTAACAAGTAAAGATATTTGTCTAAAATAACAAAAATTCCTCATGTGTGGATAGTACTTTACAGCTTACAAAGCCCTTTCATCTCCAGGCCAACAATTAAAAGCCAGCACTGGAATTCAGGTCTTTCAGATTCTAAAGCCTGGGCCAGTGGATTTTGAATTGCTACTGCATGGCACTCTGAATTTCAGAGTGGTTCATACCTGCCTTATGTCTAGCCCTTTTCTGTTAGCCTGAGACCTCTACTTATTTTCAGGGTAATGATTATTAAATGCTACACATTCTGTGCATCCAGCCAGCATCTTTAAATATGATGTGCCAATGGCTAGCACTTCAAGGCACAGAGAGTATTGGTTTTCATGAATCTGAATTTGCTGGATAACTTGGTGGTGGTAGAGGTGGTAAGCCACTGGTGATTGATCTTCTATCTTCATCCTTCATGGTACTAGATTTTCCTGTCTGATTGGTGAAGGAAGCCTGAGGCACAGAGGTGGTAGGACTAGAACCCTGAATAAAAAGCATGGCTGAACCTGAGGACTTGAGGCAGGAGACCAGAGTATTTAAGAACAGGTGCGGCCAGGCATGGTACCTCACACCTATAATCCCAGCACTTTGGGAGGCTGAGGTGGGTGGATCACCTGAGGTAGGGAGTTCGAGACCAGCTTGACTAATACAGAGAAACCCTCTCTCTACTAAAAATACAAAATTAGCCAGGCATGGTGGAACGTGCCTGTAATCTCAGATACTCAGGAGGCTGAGGCAGGAGAATTGCTTGAACCTGGGAGGCAGAGGTTGCAGTGAGCTGAGAGCATACCACTGCACTCCAGCCTGGGCAACAGGGGCGAAACTCTGTCTCAAAACAAAACAAAAAGACCCAAACAAACAGGTGCTTCACCCTTAGTACATAGAATGACCCTGGCCAAGTCACCTGACCTTACCTCAGTTTCCTTATATATAAAATGAGGACATTTTATTAACTGGTTCATTAACTGGTTCAACAAATATTTATTGACTGTTCTGGGAGATGAATACAGATACAGTTCCTGCCCTCCTGAGCTTGCAGTCTAGTGGGTCTAGATTACAGCAATTTACTTGAGATGCACAGTAAATAATAAATATATAGTCAAATGTCAAGTAGGGTAAGTGCTATGAAGCAAGTTAAAGCACAAGGACAAGGACAAGAGTGCTTGAGTGGAGGCTCTTTTAGATGGTGTAGTCAGGTGGTTTTCAAGGGATTTTATGATGTTTCAAACAGAAAATTTATATAACTTGCTCAGCTCAGTGCTGACAATTGCATGCTTAACAAATATATTATTATATTTGCCAGTTCTACACCTCTCAGTCCATATTTTAGTCTCCTAATAGTAGTAATAATTAACACACATAGATCTCACTCTGAGCTAGGCACTGCTGTAAACCCTTTACGTATTTTAACTCATTTAATTCTTTTTTTTGAACCGGAATCTCACTCTTGTTGCCCAGCCCGGAGTGCAATGCCATGATCTTGGCTCTCTGCAACCTCTGCCTCCTGGGTTCAAGTGATTCTCTTGCCTCGGCTTCCTGAATAGCTGGGATGAAAGGTGCCTGTCACCACGCTCAGCTAATTTTTGTATTTTTAGTAGAGATGGGGTTTCACCATGTTTGCCAGGCTGGTCTTGAACTCCTGAACTCAGGTGATCTGCCTGCCTTGGCCTCCCAAAGTGCTGGGATTACAGGTGTGAGCCATCACACTTAGCCTAATTCTTACAGAAACTCTATCAGGTAGAAACCATTATCTTTCTCTCTCCCCAACTCCCATTTTTGTTTTTAGAGATAGAGACTTGCTTTGTTGCCCAAGCTGGAGTGGAATGGTATGATCCCAGCCCACTGTGGCCTTGAACTCCTGGACTTGAGCAATCCTCCTGTCTCAGCCTCCCACTATAGGTGGGAGTCCCAGCTACTTAGACATATTATCTATCTCCTTTTATGGTTGAAAAATGAGGCACAGGGAAAATCAAACAATTAGGAAGGTCTGGAGACTAAGAATGGAACCCAGGCCATCTGTTTCTAGTGGCTGTGCTGGGAGTGTGAAGGGGCTGTGATATCAGGAATGTCTAGTTGGTGTCTACAGGCTCTGCTGTCAGGCTTTTTATCCTGTCAGGTCTAAGTCTCTCTGCTTCAGTTTCCTCATCTCTAAAATGGAACACCAGATCCTATCTTACCTTCTAGGCATCGTGCTTAAAACAAGCCTTCTTTCTGCAGTGTGGGTCTGAAGCCTGTTCAGAGACCAGCCTAGCACGGAGTATGAAAGGTTAAGGGGTCTTTGACACTTCTTGAAGGAAATAAAGACAGACCAAGCAATTGTCAGAGCAACCCTAAGTTCATCTGGAGACCAGATCTCAGAAGCTAAGTCTTTATAATTTTGAGATCACCAGGGGGGAATTAGAAGATCCTTAAATGCAGAAGACAGGTTCAATCTTGGTGTGGCCTCAACACTTAGCTTCTATTTCAGCCCTTACACAGCTGGTAGGAGAGGTTAAAGTCTCATCAAATGTCAGGGTGGGAAGAGCGCCTAGACACAGTCAAACTAGTGGATGAGGAAACTGAGGCATAGAGAAGCTGAGTGACTTACCCGAGGTCACTAAGCGTTGGGGTGGCCTGGCTACAACCTCTATGTGAGGTCTTTCTCTGAGGCTACCAAATCTCGGCGTCTAACCTGGGCCTCCTCCAGGAGGAAAGGATCTCACCTTCGTCCAGGGCTCTAGCTGCCTCAGGCCCCACGTGGGTGCTGCGGGATCCCGGAACACCCCGGCTCCAGACCGGGTTCAGCTTGCGCGTGCGCACACGCGGCCAGCCCCTTGCCTTTTCCTCTCTTTTTCCTTCGCCTCTCCTCTACTTACCGGCCTAGGGAAGGGGGGAAGCAAGAGGAGCTAGAAGTTGGCCTCAGCCAATGGGCGGACGGGCCGCGGGCCCGGCCCCCTCCTTCCCTCCGGCGCGGCCCAATAGAAATTTACTACAATGTTGTGGCGAACTGAGGGGGAGGGGCGCGGGCGAGCGGGCGGGCTGCGGGCCGGGCCGGCCTCGCTTCGCAGAGGGAAGGCGGGAGGGCGCGCGCCGGGGCCGCTAGTCTGCTCGCTCGCTCGCTCGCTCCCTCCCTCCGCTGGTGGGTTTAGTCAGCCAGCAGCAGCCGGCGGGCCCGCGAGCCACAGAGAGCCCGAGCCTGGGACGCCGGCGCCTCCTCCTGCCATTGTTCATCGGGCTGCAGCAGCGAGGGGCGCGGGAGCCCGGCCCCGGAGCCACCGGTGAGGCGAGGCGGTGGCGGCGGCGCGGGAGACGGGGCGGGGGGCGTGGAGCTGTCCCCGTGGGGACGGTCCTGGCGGCCGCGGCGGCGCTGCAGCCTCTTTGTCTGCAGCCCCCCACAGGCCCCGGGCCAGGGCGCGGGCTCTCCCGCGGAGGGGCCTCGTGCGCACGCCGGGGCGCGAGCCGGGACGCGGCCTCAGGAGCTAGGGGCCGGCTGGAGCCGCCGAGGCTAGGGCAAGGGGTTGCGTCGCGGGAGCTTTGGAAAGTTAGGCTTGGGGTGTATTTTTGACGAGGGAAAATCGGTCAGCTCGGGTGCGTCAACCACGGTGCGGTGGGCAGGAGCCTCGGGAGAAAACCACATGCGGAGAATCGCAGGTTTCCGACGGTGAAGGTGTTGCGTGCAGACGCGGAGCGATTTCCTCCTGGCGCGGGAGTGGGGCTGTCTGCAGAAGTCAGGCGGAATTTCAGGGCTGCAGGGAACCCAGGCGGGACTTCGCAGGCCTTCCCGCCACCGACGCCTGCATCATTGAAAAACACGTTCCTCGAACCCCGGGGAGTCAAACGCTTTCCCCCTTAGTCTTCAGGGTTCCCAGCGAGCAGAGGGTTAAATCTATTCTCTCAGCGTCGTGACCTCCTTTTTCAGTTCGCGCATCTGTCGGCTTGGAAATCGTCCCCCGTGCTCACTGGGCTGCTGTACCTGTGAGGCCGGGTCTGGGCTCGCCCTCCGAGATGCACCAGCAGGCCTTTATTCCTGGGGAGGTTTTGCCAAAACAAGGTCATGTTCCCCAGGAACAGACATTCTCTTGAGAGAAAGTGATCTCACGTGAAGCAAATTGCTGATGGACTGGTTTCTGGCCACATGATCGCGATTGTCATCCTGTTGTTTCTCTAACTGCACCCTCTACCCTGCCATAAATGACTAATCTGTGGAGACTTGTTTTTTCATGTGGTTGCTCATTAGGAGATAGTTTTTTCGTTTTTCTTTTTTTTTCAGTAGTCTGGGTGATTTCACAGCTATTTTGTTCCCTTCTGTTTTTAGGGAAAATTGCAAGAAATGGTTGTGTCTGTGTCTTGGATATTATTAGAGTGGATTTATACTTTCTTGAGGATGTACTGTAGTCAGTGCTGTTGCTCATTGTTGTTTTCTGTATTCTCAGTCCTGGCAAAAATTTTAGTTGATTAAAGGGAAAAATCCCTTTAATCAAAAGCAGGATATATAGCCTGTGTATATTTCTTCTTGTCCCAATTTTATTAATGTAGCACTAACCTCTACTTTTTATGGAAACTTGATGTACTCTTCATTTTCCTTTTTTGTAAATTGAAAGTGTAATCAGTTCTTTGCCAGTTGTAAAATTTTTAGTTTGGGGTATTGTTAATATAATCCATGTAGAGTACATGCTATCTGGCATACAGTAAGCACTCAATAAATGGCAGATTCAAAAATAGATGTAATAACTGAACAGCAGATTGCCTTAGCATCAAAGTAGTTAATTCGAGTGCTTTCTATAAGAAGCTTATAATTACGGTAAAGATAGATAGTATTCATATACCTTGGGAAACAAGCACAGTATATCTTTGCCACTATTAAAAGTGAACTTGGCTAGGCACAGTGGCTCACACCTGTAATCCCAGCACTTTGGGAGGCCAAGGCAGGTGGATCACTTGAGGTCAGGAGTTCGAGACTAGCCTGGCCAGCATGGTGAAACCCCATCTCTACTAAGAATACAAAAAAGTAGTGGGGCATGGTGGTGTGTGCTTGTAATCCCAGCTACTCAGGAGGCTGAGGCAGAAGAATCGCTTGAAGCTGGGAGGCAGAGGTTGCAGTGAGCCCCGATTGCACCACTGCACTCCAGCCTGGGCAACAGAGCAAAACTGTCTCAAAAAAAAAAAAAATGAACTCATTGTTAAATATAAGTTCACAGTGCCAACCCTCTGATTCCTCTTTCTTCTAACAAAACTATACATTTTTGCTTGTATGTTTGAACTCAGGTTTAGAAATAAATGTTTCTAATCTGTAGGTTTTACCAAAATTCTTCCCCCATTTTTTTTTTTTTTTTTTTGAAACAAACAAGATCTCATCTGTTACCCAGGCTGGAGTGTGGTGGCATGATCATGGCTCACTGCAGCCTCGAACCGCTGGGCTGAAGTGATCCTCTTGCTTCAGCCTTCCTAGTAGCTGGGACTATAGGCGTGTGCCACCATGCTTGGCTAATTTCTTTTTATTTTTTGTAGAGACAGTCTCACTATGTTGCCTAGGCTGGTCTTGAATTCCTGGGCTCAAGGGATCCTCCTGCCTAGGTCTCCCAAAGTGTTGGAATTACAGATGGAGTGGGTGAGCCACTTCACCCAGCCTCTCCCAACATTTACTAAGTGTTTTATACCAAATGTCTTATAAGTTCTTATGCAATATGGCTACCATCTACCTTTCCGCCTTTATTCTCCTTATTCCTTTTATTGTCCAACCACATAGAACTACTCAGTAATAACCCTTGCTTTGCCATCTGTGTGTGTGTGTGTGTGTGTATTTATGTATGTATTTATTTATTTATTTTGAGACAGAGTCTTGTTCTGTTGCCCAGGCTGGAGTACAGTGGCACAATCTCAGCTCACTGCAAACTCTGCCCCAGGGTTCAAGCGATTCTCCTCCCTCAGCCTCCTGAGTAGCTGGGACTACAGGTGTGCACCATCACACCCAGCTAATTTTTGTATTTTTAATAGAGACAGAGTTTCACCATGTTGGCCAGGCTAACCTTGAACTCCTGGTCTCAAGTGAGCCAGCTTTGGCCTCCCAAAGTGCTGGGATTACAGGTGTGAGCCACCATGCTGGTCCTGTGTATATTATTTTTTTAGAGACAGGGGCCTCACTTTGTTGCCCAAGCTGGAGGGCAGTGGTGTGATCCTAGCTCACTGCCTCCTTGAACTTTTGGGTTCAAGTGATTCTCCCACCTCAGCCTCCTGAGCAGCTGGGACTATAGGCATATACCACCATGCCCAGCTTTTTTTTTTTTTTTTTTTTTTTTTTTTAGGCATCGGGTGCAGCCAATTTTCCCAGGCGGGTTTAAAAAACCAGGGCGAAAATTAATAAAACAACAAAGGGTAAAAGTGTTTGGAATACACTCATGATACAAGTGGCCTGGCCTAGGG